>JASDQU010240428.1:8709-24559 GCA_032191745.1 Picea mariana | reverse complement strand
CTGCTGAAGAAGTGAATTGAGATCAACAAAAGAAGACATCATTTTAATATCAAGGAAATTGAGGGCTTCAGGCTGGGAGAAGAAAGCATAATCACTTTCATCAAAATGGTTCGAAAGATAGGGGGAGTCTGGAACTTCACTTTCATCAGTAAGTGACAGGTACTCACCATCTGAACGGTGAGAGACCAAGTCCCATTCAGATGGATCATATCCTGTAGTGAAAAGATCCATAATTTTAATCTGGACTTTGGTCTTCGACCGTAGAGGACACTGAGACGCCCAGTGGCCAGGCCTTTTGAAAATAAAGCATTGGGTAACCTTGGCACGTGTATTTTGTGGTCTTCTCTTAAAATAAAATTTTCTCTTACCGACTGAAAAATGTTTAGGATTCTTTTTCACAAAAGATGTTCTTTTCTTGTGGCAACCATAGTCAGACTTTGACCATTTTTTAGAAACTTTCTTCTGATGGGAACATCCAAAACTGGATGTTTCATTAAAGAATTCACAGACTGAAGAATCAAATCCTAATTGTTTCTTTAAGGATTTGGTTGTCTTCCTTCTAATGCATTCATTCTGCAAGGCTGTAACAACTTGTTCTTGCAGACCAGCTAGAGAGAGATTTTMAATATCAATGTCTAAATCTTCTAATCTAGTTCTTACTAGATCAGGGACTTTACCAGGTAAGGAGGATAAATATTTCCTCAGGTATGCAAAATTACTAGGATCTGGGACTTTGTACAGAAGATATTGCATGGTACAGAAGTATTTAGGGAGTTGGTTTAGGTGACATAATTTCTGGCTCATAAACAGATCAGCATAGTGACTCGTATTTACATTAAGGTTTCCATAGAATTCATGGACAAGTGCTTTAATAAGCTCATCTATTGGTTTATCATGCTGTAAGATTCTGAGCTTAGTTTGTCCAGATATTCTTTCCCACCAGAAATTTAAATTTCCAACAAATCCCCAAGTTATTCTTAGAGCAAGATCGCTCCAGGACACTTTGTCTTTGAATAATAATTTCTGTGTTCGAGCCCATGCATGCCAACCTTGGATCATATTTTCTATCTCAGTTTTACTTTTGCAATCTATATCTGAGACAGGTGCCATATCAATATGTTTGATGGATACTTGAGGTTGTCCATCAACATCCATAGGGGCTCTTTTAGATCCTGTATACCTGGCATTACACCATTGTTCCCAGGTACTTGTTCTGTGAGTACCAGAAGAACTTGGCTTATTCTCATCAGGAGGTTTTGTTTCTCCTTCCATGGCTTTAATAGAGATACTAGGGTTAGTGGAAGAAATATGTACAAGGGCTAATTGGTTTGCAAGGCTATCTTCTTTTTCATGAGCTAACTGAGACTCTAGCTTAATAATTTGGCTTTTTACCAATTCCAATTTATCACAGGTTAGCTGACAAATTTCTACAATCCTTATCAAAGTAGGATTACGAAGACTTGAAGCCAATTGTTTCAAAGTCAAAACTTTTTTATCAGGAGATGATGCTTGACCAAAGAAGGAAAATGTAGCATCATTAGAGACAAAAACTGGAGAAGCAGGCTGGGATTCTTCCTGATAGGAAGTTTTCATATTGTCCACTGCTTTCTCAATAATATTCAATTTCTCAAGAAGACTTTGTAACTGTGTTTTCATCTCTTCTTGATTCTGAAGGATTTGATCTATTTCTGAATGTAATCCATTCAGATGAGTTTTTTCTCTGATCACGTCTTGGGCTACATCATCTATATTTTGAGCTAAGCACACAGACTGATAATTTGAGTAGTTTTGTAGCTTAATTATATCTTGAGGTGGATCTGCATCTGATTTTCTATATTTTATAAAATCTAGATATGCCACCATATCATTTTGAAATCTAGGGACATGATTCCCAGGTCCCATATATCGGTATGGAAGTTCTGTCCTGTTCTCTCTACTACTTCTAGGAAGTTTAGAGTCCATCATCTTAATTTCTAGGACACCTACCTTTTGGCAGTCAGAACACTCAGAGTGTTGACCATGATGCTCAAGCTTGTTTTGATAAGTTCTGAAATTAGTAGGAAGAGAAGGAGCAGAAGTCATATCTTTAGGGTTAGAAGGTTCTTGAGTAGGGAACTTTTTCTTGCAGTAATAGCAATCTTTAGAACCTTGTTTATGATACAGAAGATGATCATCAAGCTTAGATCTTCCAGAAACAGGTTTATATACAGGGTTTCTGGGAGGAGAATGTATAGGAGTATGTCGAGCAGAGTCAGATCTAGAGGTCCTGGCAGATAAATGAGAAAACTGTCTATCTAGATCTTGGATTCTCTGGCTCTGTGACCTTCCTAGCCTTAATACAGGTTTACCGGCAGAATTCATGTAAACAGTGAGTTCTTTAGGCATTGGAGGTTGTATCTGAGCAGAGATGGGTTCATATTCTGCTGACCACTCATCTATTTCGGTCAATTGATAGAAACCGAGAGAAAGAGGAGAAATGTTTCTAGGGCCAACCACCACGCTTTCGGAGGTAGCGCGTTTAAGAAGCTTAGGATTGAGGGCAGGCATAGTCGTGGAAACAAAGCGGAGACAGATGGAAGAATGTAGCTGGGCAATCTTCGAGCCGTCAGCCATATTGAAGCCAACAAACTGAATATATGCTTGTTGGCCCTTGATAACTGTTTTCTATCTTCAAGAAACCAAATCCCACTTCATGTATTAAAAAAAGGAATAATAGGAGGCTACTCAGTCACACACCATTCATTCATGCAAAGGAGAAAATTCAAATAGGGAGTGGGGTCCATGAAGAAAAGCTAGCCCAACTCTTTTATGATCCATGGAGATATGGAAGAGGGATTGGTGTGTAAAAATAGGGATAAAAAATAAGTATGGAAACATCCTCTTAAAACCTTGTATATTGATGACATGTTTTGGATGTCACCAAACACTACAATGAGAACACCTTGTAGAGGAGGTTTTAGGAAACCTCCCCCCAAAAATTATCCCTTCTTTGTTTATAGCATAGGTTTTTAGAGGAGGTGACAACTGAAGGTTTTTGCAAAGGTTTCTTTACTAGCGCACCTATAATTTCCATATGCCTCGATGTGCACTTAAAAGTAACGCCATAGTTCCAAAATAATAAGGAGCATCATTATTTGTCATAAACAAAATAATACAAGCATTGAACAATGCATCTCGATGCACATACACATGATTACCTGATGCATATCACTTTCATGTGGTGCACTGAGGTAGTGTAAAATTAAAAAAAATTATCAAATCGATTTTCATTATTACACCTCATTTTTTGATTCCAATCTCTTAAACAATAACTAGTGCTCACTCGCCTTCCAAGGCCACCCCATTTGTAGTGCTCTATAGTTAGTTTAATAGCTCCATTGGTAGATTCAACACATTTCCAATTTTTGGAAAATACCAAGAATTTTCATTTCTTATCTATGGTGGAACCATGCCTCCTTAGGACAAAAGATCCCAAGCAAATTGTTCATTACCTTCTTATTTGCATTTTCATTAGATTAAAATTTGAAATTGGCTGGAAATTTGGTAATTTCTTGATTTTTTTTTTCATTTTTGCATGGTGTGCTTGAATGCTTTAGCTCTCCTTGGAAGCTAGTGCATGCTATAAATTTACGATTAGAACCATTGGTTGTGTGACCATTATCAATAAACACATTGGTGTCATTTACATAATGGAATTGTTCCAAATTTTGAAAAATAAGCATAGTAGTGTGACTTCCTATATGCTCCATTACCGGTGCATTATAAAACACAACACACCTCTAAACAAAACGTCAGTTCTCCAAGAAAAGGGTAGCACCTGTGCATTCACATTAACTAATAAAACCACCTAATTTCCAACATAAAAAATTTAACATACTAGTGTGCCAAAGTACACCAAACACATTGGTGTTGTGCATAGCACAACACAAGGATGAATATTTAACAATTTAGTATAGCGGTGCATCTTATGGGATGCCTCATTATCGATGCATAATAAAAGACAACAAACTGCTCAAAAACTGCCAGTGCTCCAAGAAAAATGGATCCCCAATGCTTTCCCTTTAACAAACTACACTACCCAGTTTCCAACATAAAAATTAAACATAGTAGTGCATTGACATGCACAAAATGCATTGGTGTTGTACACAACACGACATCGGGCCAAATATTTAACAATTTATCATAGCAGTGCATATTATAGAATGCCTTCTTACTAGGGCTTCCTAAAAAACAATGCACCACCAAATAAATGCTGGTGCTCCAAGAAACATGAAGCACTGATGCATTCCATATAACCAACCACACCTCCTAGTTTCCAAACTAAAAAAATTAACAAAGTAGTGTGTCCTAGTGTATTAAAGGCATCAATGTCGTTCACATCACAACACCACACCAAACATTTAATAACTATAATATCGATGCATCATATGAAACACCTGGTGACCGATGTTGTTCATATCACGACACTACTAAATACATACCAGGGCTCCAAGAATCATGGAGAATGTGTGTGTTACATAGAACCAACCACACTTCCTTGCACAAAACATAGACAAAATGGAATAGTGGTGTGTTTTCTTGGATGCTCCAATCCTATTGCATTACAAAATACAACACATCACTAAAATATGTGTCGGTGCTCCAATAACCATGGAGAACTAGTGCATTAAATGAACCACAATACATAACAATGCTTTGGTTCTAATATAACACACCAGTAGTGGTGTGTAGTGTCTATTATTGGTGCACGGATTACTTTTACACACCTTTTTTGAAAACATAATTTCAGTTTTTGATAAATAAAAAATAGTTATATATGTGTATGTTCTATAATTTCAATACACACACACACACACACACACACACACACATATGCCGAAAAATATTAGTATGTCAATAAAAGATGTTGACGATGAGAGGAGGAGAAGTAGTATCAACATTGGGTTGACACATACACCTTTGTACATGAGTGGGAGGCCTGAGAGAGAGAGAGAGGGCAAGGATCCCTCACCCTATTACACCTTAGACATGTTCCCTTTTGAGGAATATTGGCTTCCTCAAGTTTTATGAAGAGGCTACATCCCTCAAGGAGGAAATCTACTTTTTTTACAGTAGTTGATCCATCATTTGGATCATGATTGAAAGGAATTCATGATTATTCTTGATATGTAGTACTAATCCACGAAGGAGGATATTTATTTTATCACTGGGTTGTCTAAGAGGGGGAAGGTTTGACACTATTTCCTTGATATACTTCTTGGAGTTGTAGGAAAGAGTCAGCTGGCATATATGCAAAGATATGTTAGCCCAAACATTCTTTCTGCTTCAAGATTCCAAGTTGTTGGTGGTTAAATACAATCATATACATTTGGTGCAGAGGAGGTTAAGTGCATGTCTCTTATTCTCTATGCACTGTCACATTATTCCATTAGTGGGAAACACAATAATTCCCCTTTGGTGTATTGTGTAGATAGTTTAGTGCAGAGGTCTCAATTGATTAGGTGGTTGGAGATTTTTTGAGACATTTTTGTTTTGTGTTGGATCATTATCATGTCATTTTTTATGGGAGGTTGTTATTCCCATTCCTATCATAGTTATTTACATTATTTTTTGATATATTTTCTGCCACTCAAATGAAAATACCCCTATTTTCTCCTAGGCATATAATCGATGCATGTATGTGCATGTGGGGGTAGTTGTTGCCCAATAGGGGCTAGTCTAATTGGTCATGCACTTTGGTTGGTAGGTGTTATCACTTTGTAATTTTCTTTTGGCTGAAAAAGAAAATATTCGAGGTAACCACAAACCTATTTTCATTTTGGAAGCTAGCCTCCTGTGAGTCCAGGGAGGGCTCTCTCCTACTAGTTTTTCAATCAATACAAGGGCTAGATTTTATGTGGATGAAAAGTTTATGAAATGGTTGATAATGATGAGAGAAACACCCATTGGGAATGGAGTCATCAATGAGACATTAATGTTAAAGATCACATAACTGGTTATATGAACATCAATCTCATAGGCCTGTGTGCAAGATGAATGATATAATTAATATTTAAAGATGAATAGATGAAAAGGGGAAACAAAATAAGGAAAAATAGAGCATTGTTACAATGAATTCTATATCAACTTATTTAGATTGACAATGAGATATTGCATGAAGGAATAGAGAATGAACCATGAATTCTAACCCACACAATATTTATCCACATACAGAAGAGAAAAAAATCAATGAAAATAGAGTAACGAGTACATAAGACAAGAAAACTAATAGCAAATAGCCAACAAAAGGAATTTGTTAAATATATAGTAGAAGTACTTATGTCTGAGAGATTTATATTAATATCATAAAATATTACAACACCAACAGTCTCCTTCTTACTCAACTCTCCCACACTTTTAACATCCTCTTCATGATAATATATAGAATTACATTTCAATATAACTCAACCATTTTGAAATCGTTAGGGTTTCACATTCAAGGAGTTACATACTAGCTCCTATTTTTTAGGGTTTAGTTTTTAACTAATTAAATTGGGAGAAAATCTATAAAAATAGGATTTAAATATCGCTTAAATATCCAAAACCATGACACATGAGCACAAAATGAGAGAGGTTTTTGTAAAATAACCCGTTATTGAGAAATAATTCTTTTATTTTGTTGAGATAAATCACCATCTACTCACAATCTATGCTTGAAGTTGACTGCAAAAACAATCAACTATAGGAAATTTCGTAGCGAATATGGTACTTTCACCTTTTCTCCCAAATGGATAATTGGGTTGGGCTTATTTTTTGTTATCAAATTAATGACACTATGATGCCTCTTCACAAAAAAATTCAGAAAAAAACCCGTTTTTCATTTTAAAGTTATTATGAAAATAAAATTTCGCAACAACTAGGAAACTTGTTGTGAAATCTCAATTTCATCTTTCTGGTGCTACAAAAATACTCTAGAACTAATTCTATTGCTTGGTATTCTATGTCAGTGCCCCCTTTTAACTATTAGTTGCTTCCCAAGGGAAATTCAATGGTTGGATCATGGTCAAACTGCAATTTAATAAGATTAGGAATTTGGTAATGACAAGCAATTTGTTGATGGCTGATGTGCATCAAAGTTTGTAGTAGACTTTGTGGTAGTAGTAACCATGATTGGAATGGATTTCAAAATTTCCCTTTGAACAAACTCTTCATCCTTTCCAGCTTGGGCAGTCACATTATCATTGAGCCTAACCCTATTTTCACGATTGTCAATCAACAATGGTGCAAAAGGAACCGGGTTTAGTTGAGGTCTTATTTTTATGTGTGTTGTTGATGTCACATGGGACTAGGCCTGATAATCAAGGCCCTAAACCTTTTTATAAACAAGACAATAAACACCTTTTCACCCCATACATAGAAAAACATTATGCTGCAAAAAATACCATAGTGCTACATAATTGATCGTTAGTATGCATCACTCCAGCAAAACACCATTTTTGCCAAAATTTTGTCATTGCAAATGTAACATCACTCTCTTTTGCACACCTGATTGGACTTATTCTTCAAGGACACTTGTGTGCAAGTGATCTGGTTCATTATAAGATTGGTTGTTTTGATTATGATTATGCGATGTTGTGGATCTGATGATATGTTATTTTTCTATATTTATATCGACATGTGTTATTGAATGGTTTCTCCTGAGTGTGAAAGAATCTGGACATAGAGGATGTCGATGGCATCGATGGATCTCCTTGGACTTCGGATCGAGTTAGGGAGTGGACTATTATGGTTTGAATGTTTTTGATATTATAGATGTGACATATGACTAGATATTATGATGTTGATTGTTATCACTGACATGTTTCATTGATGGATGCAGGTTGACGATAACTTGCTAACTAGACTCACATTGGGAGTAAAGGGGTCACACACGACAACTAGAAACATTGAGGGAGAGGTGTGGCAACAACCCTGCCACAACCTACTAGCACTCTTGCCGTGTCTCGAACTATAGGTTAACGATTACCTAGTTTGAGAGATCCACCCTTAGTCTCCCACAAGGTCACTTGACGGAGTATTGACTCAAGGGGTTTGACATCCACCAAAATTATTCAAAATGTGAGTGGCACCCTTGGAGCACGTAGTGCGTCTTGAAGGGCATGTCGTGCAAATAAAACAGGAATGCAAGAAAGTGACACCCTTGGAGAACGTAGTGGCACTCTGGTAAGTTAATAAACCTAGTACCTAGAAAACTCTACCTCCTTAGGACCTGGTTGGCCTTAAAATGAATGATGGTATGAGTAAAGTTAATAAAAAAAATTTCCCTTAAGAACTGTCACCAAGCCTAGTGAATTTAAAACCGAGGTCTAAGTAGAACATGTGAACAAAAAAAAACAAACTAAATGGACATTTAACAAGAAGGGGGTAAGGAAATTTCAAACATTAATAATTAAAGATTTTTTTTAATGAAGGATTAATTTATTAAAAGGGTAAGTTGTTGTTTATATCTAAACTTGTTAAATCTGAACTTAGAAGAAAAGGGGAAACTTAAGGAAAAGGGGAATGTCTAACATAGTAGGGAATATAGTCTTTGGAACCTTCTATTTGTGAACTCAACTAGGTTTTAAGAAATGGTTCAGTCATTTAAGAAATGTAAGGGAATAAAGGGACACCGAGGAGTGTTTTTAGGAATGATTTTAGGTGGGTGAGGGAAATAGCAAAATTTATTTAATTAATAAATTGATTTTCTGGTGCAGCTAAGGGATCGGGTGACATGTGTACGAGGAAGGTTTATCCTAATTAAATTTAATAAAAAGAATCTAATGAGGGTTTGTGAAACTAATTACTAAGGAAATTATATAAAAAGTATGGCAGAGGAAGAGTGTGCATCATGTTTGGTATGCGTAAGGTTACACTGCTAGAATTTATCATGACTGATTTTTTTCTTGCGGGAGTTGGGATACCCAGCTCGGATAACGAGTGGTAGCTCGACCTTGCGAGGCAAGATGGGAGCTAGAATTATCTGGTATTGTGTGTGTGGCCCCTTTGTAGCTCGGGGGGATTAGGGAGACGAAGAGTACCCCTAACGTTGGTTGGGAGGTACCGGTAAAGTCTCAATGGTTAGTGATTGGGAGTGAGCAGGGGCTAGATGGAGCACAAGCGTGAGACAACCACTTTAGATCCTTCATTGTTGGATTATGGTATTCTCGTTGTAAAAATTTGTATTGGTTATTATGTCAGAATGTATATGGACTCCACATTGTTGTGCTGAGTTTAAGCCTTGGCTCAAAGTTTGATTTCACCCAGCCTTCGATTACCTTTCCCAACAAGTCCTTATGGAAATTATTCCATTGTGTCCTTAGGATTCACTCAAAGCTAATCTAGATCCCTCACTTCTCTCCATCGTGTTGAACCGTTGTTTTCTTCCCTGTTGGATGTTGGGCTTTATGGTCGAGCCTTGGCGCAGTGGAGTCATCTCGTTCTGCGCCACGACATGGCGTGGATCTTGGGCACTTAGGCTTCCAGACCGAGTTTACCTTCCCCAACCAACCATTACTATCACACCGGGTCGCCTTCAATCAAAAAGAGAAGTCTGCCTAGATTCCTCTCATTCGTCGTGCCTTGTCTGAGTGGCGCCTAGAACCCCGTGTGAGCCTCCCTTCTGAGCATTACTTGCAGCCGTACCCACGCCTCCTTAACCCTAGCCTCTGATTGCTGCATGATATCTTTCCTACTTGTTGTCCGCCAGTCCCTCTGAAATGTGTCATTAACCCCCTCAACAAGTTCGGTGGCTGGGAGAAATCGTTGCCCCCTTTTTCTCTAGTTTCAATGCTGGTGGTAAGGAAAAATTCCAACGATACCTTGTTCTGGGTGAAACTCTATAATTTGGTTCTTCATCTCTGAGTGTATTTAAGTTGAATGATATCTCAGTTTTCGTGCAGATGAAGTTACCAGATAGCTTTTGTTTTAGTTCAATACTCGATAGATTTTATGTTTCCAGTAAATTATTAACCCCGAATTTCGTGCTACTGGATTTATCATACAACCAAAATTTTTTAATGAGTTTATTTTCCCAAAAGCGTATGAATTTAAGTTAGCCACTCAAATCTGGTAACAGTAATTACAAGCCTGTCTTATGGTTGCCCTTCGATTCGTTAACTCAGATTTTTGTTTCCTAAATTTCACTCGAAAATATTTTGCGATTAAAGGAGTGAAATACCATGATTGCTAATCTTCGGCAAGGTCTGCGCGACGAGATTATTTCATAATTACCTTAACTTTATCCCTAGAGTTAGCTGGAGGATAATTTAGACCCTTAGTTTTTACATGCCGAATACTCATAATTTTAACACAGCTTAAGGTTTACTCTACTTAGCTATGACAAGGTAATAATTGTTATTTTGAGTTTCGTTTAAGAGAGGAACTCTAGGTTATAGAAGAATTTTATTCTTTGAATGTAATTGGAGGATAGAGGGGTTGGCCTCCTAGGATGCTTAATTATTAGAATTTAGGGAAGTAAGGGTAGGAAAGGATCATGCTTATGTAAGGATGGAATCTTCTTATTGATTAGTCAAGTTTGATCATTAAATGAATAGAAGTTTTACATTCTATGGGTTTAGTCCTTGTTTTATAATTGAAACATAGAAGTTAAGAGAATTGTAGTTGAGTTTTGGATTTATAAGCCCTATAGGTTTAGTCCTTGTTTTATAATTGAAACATAGAAGTTAAGAGAATTGTAGTTGAGTTTTGGATTTATAAGCCCTTGAATGGACATGTATAATGTCACTTGATGTTTTTATATATTTTATTATTAGATTGTGGATGGTTATGATATGATTGGTACAGTCTTCATGATGGTAATTTGGGTTATGACTAATTAAGTGATTCGAATGCTAGCGCGCATAAAAGTTTACTGGTATGAAGGATAGTTTTAGATTTTAGTTGAGCTAGTTAATTTTTTTAGTTGTTGATTAACAGTTTTTAATTCAATTACCTCTTGCATGCATGAAATTGTAAGGTATTGAAGGAATTATGGTATAATGTTTGGACTTCCCTGCCGACGCATGTTGAGGGTCACTATAATGTTGGAGTGTCGTTTATTTATTTTTGCACCTTGAATGATGTGATGTATGCTTAGTCAAGTTACAAACACTCTTGCGCCATGATTTTAGTGCGACTGTGATTGGTTGTTGTTGGGTTGAGAAAAACGTATAAATATTCTCCTTGTTACTCTAGTTTGTGATATATTCTTTGTTGACTTTTCTATTAATTTGAAGTAATTAGGGAAGAAAATTGTTTAAAATCCTTTAAGAAATATTATTGAATGATGTTAGATATTTTCTAAACTTTGGTTTGAATTGTTTTTATTTTATGTAGAAATGGACAATTGTTGTTAACTAAAGATAATTAAGAAGATCATGAAGATGCACAGGCCATTGAAGATCAAAGAAATCAGGCACAAAACGGTTCAAAGGAAGATTGAATTTTTATATTGCAATCTTCATAAATAGTAAAAGCAATCATGAGGATCTCTCGATCCTCAATTTACCTATCTTATTGTAATATATAAAGAATAGTAAACGATAGAGAGATAACCAAGAATTTGTATCTCTTAAATTGTTGACACTTTGTACAACAATACCATTGTAAATGACTCATCAATTATGTTCTTAATGAAAGCTTCAAGTGTTTTGATCATTTCTGTGTACTGAGTTTTTCGTAGGAGTATCCTCTGAAGACCATGGGCCCAATTGACAAGAGCTATTGTCTCATCTATAATCTTATCAATTATGTTATAGTCCTGTGATTTGAATTTCCTTTCAACAGTTGAAATAGACTTGTTAATGTGTTGATTCTTTTATGAATTGGTTATGTTGTTCTATTTGTAGAGAGTAGATGTTCCATTTGGATATTATCGATTGTTGTTCCATTTCAATTTGCTGCCAATTTATCGCTTTTGAATTCCTTTCATTTAAATTCACATTTGTTGTTGCTTTCGTTAAATTTACATTTGTTGTTCCTTTCGTTTAATTCTCATTTGTTGTTCCTTCTTAAATACTCAGTAGATCGTTGTTCCTTTCCAACAGATTAATTAATCATTGAGAGATTGATTCATTAAGTGTTTCGTAGATTAAATTATTGTTTCTTAGATAAATGAATGAATTCAGTAAAGTGATTGATGCTTTGATTTATGTTGTGTTATTTTTCAGACTACAATTTTGTTGATTGAGTTATTAGTTTCAGAGTTTTTAGTTAATGTGTGAAGAAATTGATTACTGCAGTAATTTAGATAGACTCGGATTTGCTTTAACTGAAATATCTACACGATTTAAACCTCTACAACTATATGCATAGACTTTGCTGACATTCTTGAGAGAAAAAATGAATCCTCGGTTGATAAAATTAATGTCAAACTAAGATTGTTTTTAGGACATCTTTAGAGACCAACATTTTGGTGTCGTTGCCAGTGAGAATGTTAAAGACAGTACAGGTTGTGTCTCTGAAGGATGAGGTATTGAAAAGGAAAGGTAGGAACCTACGTAGGAAACAAGTAAAATTCTTGTGCCAACACCCACCTTCAGCTAATGCATAAATGTTATATAGGTACGTATAATTTGTGTCGGTGTGTATGCCTAAGAAGAAAGAACCTGAAAAACAAAAACCCTTACCAAAAAATAAAAAAGGCCAGGGCTCGGTGCCCCCTAGAAAGAGCACTTTTATAGAAGAAATTATCTGAAAAGTTGAATCTCAAGCCTCGGTTGGACCTCAAAAAGATTCTACCTGAGTCCCTCAAGAAGAAAACTCACCAACTGCAGCTCATGTTGAGGTTCATAGCGAAACTGAAGGAACTGAACAGAGCTTCCAAAATACACAAACCCCACTTTTCAGTTCTTTAGGCGAGGGAAATTCTTGTAATTTGAGAGAAGGAGAAGGGGAGACCAGTGGAATTGCTACAGGAAACGCACCACCACCTTAACCTGGATCACATGTGATTATGGCAGGAGAAGGAACACCTGAAATCCCAGACACAGGTAGTGTGATTAAATCTCCTAAGGGACCAAGTAATCAATCACCTTGAATAAAAAACCTAGACCAATAAATCCCTGAAGGTTATTGGCACATTTTCAACCAAATGGCAGAGAAAAATAAGCCGCGACCTAAAAATTCCAATTTGGAGTATCCTACAGTTGATCCGGTTACTAATGCCGCAATGAAAGCCATGCTGAGGAAAAGATATGAAATGATCTTAATCAAGCATTTTTAGATTCTTCTTGGATAAACAAAAATAGATGGGAATCTCACCCTATGTTTATAGCTAACACAAATAACATCCTAACTCACAAGTATTAATTACAAGTGCTTAGGATAGTCTTTTATCAATAAAGAGCTTGCTAGAAATTTACTTTTTATGCAATTTTCTGAATATAGCAGTTGCTGAAATAAATGTAAAGACAGAAGTAAAGTCACCAAGATGATAATCAAGACATATGCGACATAAAGCAATCCTTTATTTCATTCCAATTCACCAAAGAGTCATTCTTTTACAAAATTTCATGCATAAATTTAGGACCAAAGTCAAACTTAGACATCCCCGATGGAACATACAAAAGGACCTCTGACAAAAAATAAAAAACTGAACTCTAAAAGATGGATCAGCGTGCCACATAATTTTTACCACTCGACTCTGCACAATATCCTTTGTTAGTCATGAAAACTAATTCACAAACAGACAAGTCTACATAGGCTATCAAGGATAGATCAGCACCTTTGAAAAAAAAGTGTCTGAATGATGTAATTCAACCCCAAAAGTTGTTGTCTATAATAAGACCCTGCTATCATTAAAAAAATTAGGCCTGTGATAAATTAAGGAATGAATGAAAACTGAACTATCTTAGCATAAAATCAAAGAGAAAACCTTAGTATGTTTATCCTTCTATCCTCCTCTTGTTCCTCCCTTTCCCTTTTCCTTTAAACAAATTAGAATTGGTTGAAGTAGTTGAACCAACTCATTAGTTAAGTTAATTAAAAGACTCAACTAACTTTTAGTTAGGGGGAAAAGTGATAATCATAATAAGGGTTATAAATAAATAATAACTAGTAGGTGGGATCCCTTGTGATTCCCTTTATCTATTAACAACCATAACATACTAGTTAATCAAGCAAAACACACCTCATTGTGACTCCCATCATCATATTAACATTTCACAATTAATCTCAAAATATTTGAAATTATCTTCAAAAATATATTACTCATATATCGAAAGGAAACATGTTGTCCAAAATTTCTAAAGTCAACTATCATCAACCATAAATAGCATAACAACTCAAAAACCATATGTCCCACTCTAAGATGCAATCTTCCCTTGATTGTTGCTATCACCCTTTGATTTTCTTGAATTTGCCTTTGGCTGCGCTGAGACTTTAGGCCTAATCTTGTTGATCACATGGGAACAATCATCCCTCAAATGCATCCAGGAAGATACAGATTTGTCAGAGTCATTGTAGAGCGAGGAAGGGGTAGAAGTGGCTTTTCTTTTGTCAGGGGGATGGTGGGACTAAGTTTTCAATATCTTGCTAGCATGGGAGGATTGCACCGACGAGTGGTCAGGGGCAACTTGGAAAATTTGATTGTTAGGTGGAGGAGAAGGCAAAGACAAATTGGGCTAGCCACGATGTTGGGATACTATCGGGGGGAAAATCTCTTTCCATCTGTCATTTTCAATAACGTCGGGTTGCAATGAGACATGAGGGGGCATAGGAATATCGAGGGTTTGCGGAACTTGGAAGGGATGCCTTTCAGGCCTAGGTTGGACGACTCCTTGCCCAATCCAATTGAAAAATCTGGCCTGAAAAACCTGGCGTAACTCTTGTGAGTCAATGTCAAAATGTATGGAGAACCTTGGCCTTCTTGGGCCTCTTTTCCAATTACCTCTCCCTCTGTTGCCTCTGCCATGGCTACCTCGACTGAAAAAACTCATTCATGAATGCATGATTGATTAGAAAATAATATTTTAAATAACCATACATGACAACTCTTAAAAAATATATTATACATTTTGGCTCAACAACATATTAGACTCATGCAATCCAATCCATACAAATTGTTAAACTATTAATCAATGAGCAGGGGGTGAACAAAGGGTTCTGGGATATACGAGGGGTTTGTATTGAGCGAAATGTGATATAATGAGGGGGGAAAAGAACACAGTTACTGCTCAAAGATAATAACAATAAATTGTAATGCAAACCAAATAAAACATTCACTATAACCCAACGAAGACAATGTAACTTCCAACTACTTCAATACAAAACTCTCCTTGACTGTAGTAAATTTTAGAACTTGTAGTGAAAAATGAATGTGGGAAGGCGATGAGGTTGTAATTAGCGAAAAAATAAATAATTGTAGTGAAAGAGAGCGATTAATGTTCATAAAATTAATCAAGTGATCCATAAACCATTCTGTAAAAGGAAACACCTCAACCAAATGACTAGTGAGACCAAAAAAAATTACTGTGTAAATTTAAAACAATTATGTGAATCAACTTGCTCATTGTAATCAAATAATTAACACAGTGCCATCAAACAAGACAGTTTGCGTTCCACAACCACCTGTAGAGGAGCTCTAATTTTCTCATATATCAATTTAACATATAAGTAATTTCCAATCGAGTGCACATTCAATTACTTCCACTCTACTGACCAACCACTGCCAACTATTTCAATCATCAAATGCATACATAAAAATCGTGCTCAATTATGTCTTTCAACTCATTTAATATATAAATTGCAATGAGGTTATATTGTCACAACACCCGTGCATATCACTGTTGAAATTCATTAAATTGACTTAACATTCATAATGGAAAATCAA
>JASDQU010240427.1:49518-76200 GCA_032191745.1 Picea mariana | reverse complement strand
CACCAAAAAGGTGATTTAATGTTCACTTTTGCCAAAAGTGACATTTTGCACTTTAACCAAAGTCAAAGTACAAATAGACATAAAGTACTAGGACAAAGTGCCAAATGACTTTCCCACATGTGCTAAGGAGGGAAAACACATGGGGAACACCTCCTCAGGTACTAATCTCAACACTATTGTCACAAGCACGTAATATCATATATACATATATGGACGGGAATAGATCCTTGAACAGGATGACCAAATTCTTATTTAAACATCAATAAACCCTCACGCCTGTGGAGAGATGCAGGTTGAGAGACTGGCGCAAATAACGCTGAGGAAGGTAGAGGGAATGCAATACCTCAGATATGACATTGAAATGTGCTTCTAGGATAGACTTGCAGGTAGAGGAATTGTTTCTGGACGAGGCATAAAATCAGCTATGGACAATTACCACAGGGTAATTCAAGCCTAAGAACTATAGGTGCTCTAATACCACTGTTAGAATAAACAAGAATGTAGATCTGCATGGAATACTTTTTATTAATATGATACACATAAATACATGATCTAGATGACCTTTGGATTCATCTTCCAAGAGGTCTCTTTGACTCCCGATGACAATGCCTATTCACTTGACTTTTCATATTCCTTCAAGTGAATAATACAAAATATAACCCTAACGGATTATGTTTCCAACACATACAACATATTTAGAAGTAGTGGACAGCCTTAAGTTTTTCCCATCTTAGCACATAATCATTTGGTAATCAAAGCATGCATTGCACCATTGATTTATGCTAATTGGTTTCACTCTCCGTGCTCTAAAGTAGCTTGAAAGTGGCTTTTGCCTCTCTTGAAGTTTCATTTGTTGAGTGATAAATATAAATGCGAATCTGAAGTTGCTAACATTGTTTATCTTTCATATCAGATATGGCAGACACATCCACTAACTCCTAGCCCTCTTTCTCAAGTGGATATATTAGTGGTTTATGCTATTGTTGTTGGAATCCTTGTGCACCTTGTTGTTATACATTTTGTCGATCTTTGAAGTAAAGTATAAGATTGCATAGTAATTAATTCACTAAGAGGTTTACTTAATCAAATAGGGATACCCCCCTTGGCTTCTAGGAGCTAGCCTAAAGTGAAGGGGAAGGTGCACTGAGGTGACAGTGGTGCACTTTACATCTTGTTTCCCTAACTTAGAACCTATGTTGGGACTTTTCAC
Organism: Picea mariana; assembly: GCA_032191745.1. Taxonomy (NCBI): domain Eukaryota; kingdom Viridiplantae; phylum Streptophyta; class Pinopsida; order Pinales; family Pinaceae; genus Picea; species Picea mariana. Next base: position 74,990 of record JASDQU010240427.1, on the reverse strand, counting down.
AAGGGTGCTAGTTCAGGCGGTAACAAAGAGCAAGGTTCATATTTGCTGTCTTCAAAACTCCAAATCTGCATTCAAAACCTCTGCTAAGTGCTAACAGCCCAGGAAAGGTCACAATCGGGTTCTGGTTTGAAATTTAAATTACTTTCTGGCCAAGCAACCTCACAATCAGCACCAAAATCACCCAGAACAGAACCATCCTCATTTGCAGATCAAAGGAATTCCTGAAAATCACTTTGCTTATTCTCCAAGCAAACCTCGAACCTCATGCTAAGGTATGTTTGTAACTTTGCAGGTTCTGCAAACATAGGTGTTTAAACCCCTTGTATTAATTGACTCCTTTTGATAATAAAGTTCATATTTCATCTCTCTCATGCATTATATATTCAGTTTTTTAACAGAACAGAGTCACAATTGAAAGTTTCCTGCCCTTGCACTTCCATTTTCAAACGGGGAGAGGCCACCTGAGCTAACCACTGATAGTTGGGAAATGATCATCAGTGATCACCGACCTGGATGCTGGTTGAGGGCCAACCCCCAAAGACCATGACCCGCTTCCCACAATTGGGCCTCTCCCTACAGCTGCTAGATGTTTTTTGACCTGTGTTTATTCTTGGGACTTGGGGCCATTTGATTATGTGTTTTTGGACACTTTATGGACTTACGTGATATGTATGCTGAACGAGCTGGTATTAGGTTAATGGGTATTTTTTGTGTATAACCAGCCCAATTTTTGAGCTTAGCTATTGCTTGTGGCCACTGCTCTTGTGGTGCACTTTTTTTTTATAAAATGCATATGTACATCTCTGTTTATATTAATGCTTAAAAGAAACATTTTAGCAAAAAAAATATGGAGCTGGATTCCTTTGCAATTTCTTTAATGGGGAATTGTTCCTAGTTAGCGATTTGTATGAATGAATTGTAATAGAAAGATAAAAGTGGAAAAAGATGACTGACTTGGAACATTCCCAGAACAAAATTTCAAGTTTTGAACATTCCCAGAATTATGATGAGGCAATTACCTGAATTAATTGAAGATTGTACTATGATGGAATTACTTAATTTTGAGAAAAAACATATTCACATGACAATTTGATAAGCAGGGTAAACACTTACCATGTCCGAAAGTCGCTTAAAGATGTAGAAAACCTTGTCTAACCATGACTAAAATAAGTTGGCAGACAGAAAGCAGTCTGAATTTCATGGAAGATATGTTATTGGACACTCCACCCCAAGTTGTTGGAAACGTATTTCTGCATTTTGAAAACATTTCCTTCTATGAACACCTCTGAAACATGGCTGAAATGTTTCAGTGGCGTTTCAGATTTTTGAAACGCTGTATTGGTGATTTCAGCGGGCATTTCAACTGTTATCAACTGGTGTTTCAACCGTTTTAGCCAGCATATTGGCTATTTCGGCTGGTGTTTTGGTCACTAAAATTAAAAAAAAGGGCACCAAAAACAAAAATGCTAGCATTAATTTCTTATGAATCAAGTTCAAAATTGAGAGTTTGGGCCTCTCTTAATAATAACTCTTTTTCTTGGCTTTATTTCCAAATTTGAAATTTGAATGGTAGTCTGAAAGTTTTATGCCCCCTGATTTCTTTTTCATGTGTGTATATTTGACATATCCTAGCCATATTATATCTTGATTTTTTCTAAAAATTTGTTGTACCAGTTTCAGATGTCGTATTTGTATCTGTTCCCATATCCGTATCCTTGTAACTTAGCATGGAAGGTAATCTAGTGATATGAGAGAGGCACGTGGACTCCATATTGCCTAACACTGTCATTCCAACCAATAAGAAATGTTTAAATCATATTTTTTGCAGATAAAGGTTATGCTATAAAAAATTCTATATTTCATTTTCTCTAGAAACATTGATTGATTGGTTGTACTGGAAAGATGATGTTTTCCAAAGATTCAAAAATATATCTATTGCATTGTTTCCATGTTTTGAATTTATATCATGAAGACTTCACGTTGACTTTATGCTATGCTTGTTCAATTACTATTGAATATGATCTCAACACGGTATTGTTAATCTTTTTGTTTGGCAGTGATAGGAAGAATCTTACAACAATGCATACAACTTCTATTATACCTGTAGACCTGAATGTTTTTTTATTACAGGTAATCTTTCTCCAGCACAAGACTTTCCATTTTGAAGCTATTATGAAAAAGATTTATGGCAAAAAAAAAGGTAGAATAGCAGACATTTTATTCATTTATGACAAGGATAAGAAATATTTAGCTGGAAGGCAAAGAGAATCTTCATCATCACCTTTCCAATTTCCTGCACCAACTTCTTCATAGCTTTAGTCCTCTCTAAACGGTATTTTTGATTTCCATACATATAGAATTCGTGTTTGAGATTGATGTGTTGAAGATGGGCCTGCCATAGCTTTACTCATCACCTTTTTTCTATTGTAGATGGAACTGAATATAGAGTTCTTTGCAAAAACTCTTGGTGAAAGCTCTATTGCCGAAACTTTCATTCAAGCTTCTAATGCTAGGCATATTGCAATTGATACGATCCTATGGAACAATGAGATGGGCCAGTGGCTCGATTATTGGCTCGATCCACTCAAGTGTGAACACGTTCAAATTAATGATCAGCAGTCAGAGGTTCGTATGGAGAGCACAATGGACGGTTTTACTGCCTTGTTTTATGCTTTATGTATTGCATTGCTCAAGTTTCACATACTTATACTTGCAGGAAATTCACGTTTGGGATGCAAGCAATCAAAACAAGAACATTTTTTCTTCCAACTTTTTCCCATTATGGGTAGAAGCTTTTCATTCAGGTTCTCTGTCTGTCTGTCTGTTTCTGTTACTTGTATGCACATGGACAAAATTGTGTGCAAACCTTATACACTGGTAGTCCATATCACATATAGACTCGTTGTTTACCTCTTTCAGGCACATGAATTTACTCAAGTTCTCATTGGATGCATATTAAATCAAACACAGCTGCTTTTCATAGTTCATTTAAATAAGAGTTTATGAGATAGTTCTGATTCCCGGTTCTCTATTATATCTCGAAGTTGATTTTTTTCCTTTGCACGATGTTAAGAAGAAATAAAATAACTCACAATTTCTTTTTGTATTTAATTTCCACATCATATTTATTTTTAAATCTTGCACAAAAGATTCTCACATCGGCAGATTAGAAGCCACTCAACCTATACTACTTCTGTTGCCTATATGGTATATCAGGTCCAATATTTGACATTAAAATCATCTTACACCTTTTCTACAACGCTAAATATTTCTATGAAAACACAGGTAGAATTTATCACGTTGAATATCTGTTAGTTCAACAGTGGAATTTTAAATTATGGCATAAGCAATTACTAGGATAGATTCCTAGGAAAGTTTTGGTTAAGTTCACCATATTTTTGGGGGGAGAAGTGCATCGCATATTACTTCATAGAACAAATAGTTACATCAAGGAGCATAGAACAAATAGTTACGTGAGGGAGACTTGTAACATACAAACCACTGGAGAACCAGGAAATTTATGCCCTAAAAGGGGAGAAAATGTATGCATATGGGCTTGTGCCCCAAGAGGAAGGGACTCAACATCTCGATGGAAGACACTTAACTTGACTTTGACAATTAAAAAGCCTTGATTCCCCTAAGCTAGGGGGATGATTCCTCATTAAAAGCAGCATTACTCTGGTGTCTCCACAGAAAACCAATTGTAGTCAACTAAATTGTGTGCCGTAAAGAGTTGCAGCTGTCCAAAATTCTTTACTTTTAAATTTTGCTCTTTATTTTAATAATTTTCTTGATTGGTTTGAGGCATGGCTTCTGATTTTAATAAGTCATAATGTTGAAGATGCCACTAGAGTGGAAAAGGTGATTCATAAATTTCGAAGTTCAGGGCTTCTTCAACCAGCAGGAATCTCAACGTCATTGTTGAATACAGGCCAACAATGGTTAGTATTTTTCTCAGACTTCACTACATATTAATAGATGTCATCAGTCATAAATACCTCACTTTAACTTTTTAACTATTTATCTACAGGGACTTCCCAAATGGATGGGCTCCATCACAACATATTATTAGTGAGGGCATAGCAAAACATGCATCAAGAGAAGGAAAACTACTAGCAGAAGACATAGCCCGTAGGTGGCTTAGGACCAATTATGTAACCTTCAAAAGTACAGGACAAATGCATGAAAAATATGATGTAGAAGCTTGTGGGAAAATTGGAGGTGGTGGAGAATATACACCCCAGGTATATTACTAATAGTCCCATTACTATAAATTGAATGAAGCGAGCTCTTTGTCGTATATATTTATTCCATATGTTTTTATTTGACATTCTCATTTTTGTACCTAATGATATTGCTGCAGACGGGTTTTGGCTGGTCAAATGGTGTGGTCCTGGCTCTGCTTGAAGAGTTTGGCTGGCCTATAAATATGCCTATTGATTGTAGATAATTAGTATTTTCAACATTCTCACATTTATAGAAACAGGGCAAATCATGAAGCTGACAAAATGATACTGTTTGCACTCGCACTTTGTACCTATACTGAATGTACTCTTTTAGTACAGTTGACCCACCTTTCTGATCATTTGTTAGACAATAATTAAACCATCTTATCACTATGACACAAATATGGAGAAATTGGAAATTTTATTACCTTGTTAGCAGATGACAAACATGTATGTATGTATCTTTCTATTAGGCTGAGATGAAGATTGTATTTGAACCAGAATTTAATGCATATAATCTTGACTTTGTTATAGTGGCCAAGGATGACATGCCTGGGGAACCTTATAATAATTGTTGCAGCATATGGCCTTCGTGGGATTCTATATGCTTATGACAGATGACTGCGGCGAACACTTGGTGGACAGCATAGGGCCACTTAAATGCATCTTTTTCTGCTATTTAAAAAAACAACTAGTAATTGAGCACATGCTTTTAAATCCCAGTGTCCATGCAATTGTCATATTCTAAATTTAATTCGATTCTCTATAATGAAAAATAACATGGAGCAAGAACATTTAGATTTGTTTCCCTTTTTAGCATCAATGGAACATATTTTGAACTTTTCTTCAATGTTTGAATCTTCTTCCTGAAAAGTTTGGTTATGCCAGGAAGTAGGTAGCCATGCTTTTACAATAGAGTAAAAAACTGTCAATCTTCATCTAAATAGTTCTTATTGCTTTTGCATTGATATGTTTATATTTTATATCAATAATTTTGTCCTGAAACATGGAAGCACCCCCCCGGTTGAATTAATGGGGTTACCCTGGAGGTTTATCAAGTTCTATTATTGTACGTTGGTCTGCAGGCAAAACCAATTTGATAATTTTACCTTAAAGTTGTTACCAGAACATAACTGGTTCTGAAAGTAAACAAAAGATTGAATTCTTGCATCAAATTGCTTTAGAGCAGTGTTGCTGACATCGCGTTGGCTAAAATACTGCCAAGGGTCTGGAAAAGAAAGTATTAGCAACATCGTTAAAATAATCCGAAAATGTGAAAATAATACAACTTTTTTTTTTCAATTTTTAAAATATATAAAGCATCAACAACATCAAATAAATGCATTTTCACAAATATGAAAAGAGAATTGATAGGATATCAACACTGAATCATGTCCTAACTTTAAAACCTCAAAATATCATCAAAAAATATAATAAATGTATCTCATCATCATGAGTTATCTACAATGAAATCAGATAAATAAATAAACTAACGATTACCTTTGCCCCTTTTATGAGCAAAGATAATGGCTCTAGAAATGGCTTTTTCTTTTGAGGAAGAAGGCCGTGGGGCTGGTATTGGACTCTTATGTCTTGTAGGAGTTAGACTGTGGCTGGTGCTACTGCCAAGTACAACTCGCTTTGTTAGAGTTTGTGAAGGTGGTGGTTCTAGTGCACTCCCATAGTCACCTCCTGTAAAGGTGTTTGTTGACTCTGCTTTGGAACATCCTCCTCCTGTACCTTTCTCTCCCTTGCTACTGCCTCCTCGTGTAACTAATCAGGGACCGATTCCATGATAGGCATCTCGGTTTCAACCCGTCCATGCCGAATTGGTGTTAATCCCATCCAATGAAATGGTGTCCAAATCAGGGGTTTTTTGAATTTGCCTCACTCACAATTGGAGATTGTAGTAGATATATACCATGTCATTGAGGCACTGAAATTCGAACCTGTATGAGGGTTATGTTATAAATTATAAATTAATAATTATAATACATACTTTAGACTCTAGAGTGTGACGGGGCATAAAATAATAAATTATAATTTATAATGAATTAAAAATTAATTTTTAACTTTTTGTGCTTCTTGGTGTGTATTTTCTCGAATACACTCTAGTTGTGCTCACATCCTGGAGAGCTGCATGTTTGGCTAAGCACCCAAATGACAATTATYTTGTAGATTGGGTACTCTTGCGCCATAGTTTGTCCACCAAACATCTACAACAAATAATAAAAACATAAGAAAAAACATTGAATTCAAAAGTTAAAAATTGAAACAAAGTAAGAACTAAGAACTAAGAAGAGACATTGAAATTTGAAACATACTGAAGCTTATCTGGCATTTTGCTCTTCCTTTCCTGGATAGCCATGTCAAAGCCAAATGTCCCACCAACCATCCTATATATTTCCATTTCTTTGGAAATATCCACACGCTATTGCGGACTTGGCAGCATCCTTTGAACACATGTGAGTAATCCATCCATAATCTCAACATCAAATCTAAAACCGCGGGAGTAAGAGAAAGAAGGGTTGCGTTTGATCCCTGCAACAATGGAGTGTATTGTTCCATCGCTCATCAATCACTCTCCATATCAATAGTTGTTTCTCAAATCCATCATCTCCCTTGTCATCATAATAGGCATGGATGGATTCTTTGGCCCTATCCATGGCCTTGTACAAGTAGCCCGTTGCGGGTAGTCTCCATTAACCAACCGAAGAACCTTTACCCAAGGTTTGCTAATGACACACACATCCTCCACTCTCGCCCAAAATATCTCCTGGTATGAATCTGGCTTGCATATGGCCTCCCCCTCTGGTTCAAGGCTAAATGATAAACCATGCCACTCATTTGAAAGGAAAATTCTCTTCCCCTCCCACGTACAAGCCAAGAGAGATCGAAGAGACATGAAGCTAATGGAAAAGAGTGTGATTGTATGACACAACAACTCCCTTTTATTTGTGAATCTTCTCATCAAATTAAGCATAGACGCATGATTATATATGAATGTTTTGATGCTCCTAGTCGATTCAACAATATCCTTGATGTTAGCACCAGAAGTCACCCCTGGATTGCAGCAGGGATGAGCTTGATACCCATCAGTTTGTATGTCATAGTGAATAAGTTTAAAGATGGTCTAATGGATGCAGTCTCAGGACTGTATCGCTTTAACTCAGAAAACTGGGTTGGAGATGTGTAGATAAGTGAGGTCTTGATTTAACTTAAGCCAGTAAGGTTGTATAGTGATGAGTAGGTAGAAGGATGATGAGAAAATATGAAGGCCTGCTCTGGACATCCGGTCTTCCAGCAGCCTTTGGAGGAAAAGTCTCAGATACAAGATCCTCTTGGATCTGAAAAATTAAAGAAACTGAAAACACTGCAACTAAAGATATAGTCAAACCTACACTATACTATAATCACAACACCTGACTGGATCCTCCATGCCCGGGCTTTCAGAGTCAGAAGAAAAATATAAAGGAAGGAGCTGGCTGCCATTAAACAAGAAGTCTCAAGGATCAGTTCATAACTAGAGAACAAGAGTCCTCATCAAGACATTACAATCGGGAGCTTAGCTCTACCATTGATCCTAACAAAATGACAAAAATTCCTACATATACTTAGAACTGGCTTTGCTACTGGAGGCACGATCATGTCACGAGTTTAAGGCTTTGCGTTGATGAGTTTCTTTGTCAGGTTGTGCATGCAGACGTTGGTCAGACTGCCCATGCTGTCTTCTGTCGAATGCGATCTCTGTCAGTTCAGACTGACAACCTGCCTCTGCACTTGTCCCTTTCTAGACTTCTATTTATGGAAGGGGATGATGTCTGACCCACCTTCCATATTTACATTAATTGCTCCCTCGGGATCTGAGTGAGCGGAGTCAACATCTGCGCTTGAAGACATGGATGTCTTCCCTTTGTCTTATGTGCCTTGTTGGATACATGTGAGGAAGACTGGCTTGCGACTGTAGATGCTAACGAGGAGGAACGAGCGAGGCGACTGGTACAACCCCTAGCAAAATACGACACATGTTCGATGGCCAGGTGGAAGGACGTGGCATGATGCGACAGGGACAGAGGATGTGGTGGTGAAGGGAGAGTGGGGACAACCATATAGGTGGAGATGACATGGGAGACATATGGCGGGAGGTGAGAGAGAGAGGCAGAAAGAGAGATGTGACATGAGGCGGGGAGTGGAGTACACATGGCAGGCGGGGATATGGTGAGGAGTGTCACTGACACAATCGACAGAGAAGGGACAGGTAAGTGGAAGGGGAGACATATGGCGGGAGGTGAGAGAGAGAGGCAGAAAGAGAGATGTGACATGAGGCGGGGAGTGGAGTACACATGGCAGGCGGGGATATGGTGAGGAGTGGCACTGACACAATCGACAGAGAAGGGACAGGTAAGTGGAAGACAAGTGTCAGTGGGAGGTGAGGACGGTAAGCGAAAGTGGTATGTGGTATATCGGAGGGGGGGTGGGGTGGTAAGCTGATTTGAGCGGGGGGGGTCCGACATCACGAGGAGGTGCCACGACAGTGGGGGGCCCACAATCTAAAACCACCATATCGGACCCCCCCCCTCTGTTAAAGGCAGAAAGGGGGGGGGTTTCGGTATGGAACCTGTGTCGTAGATCTCGACCACCCGGATCTACGTGCTCCTTAGCATGATGCGCCTGGGCATATAACTTAGGATAAGTGAGTTTTTATCCCATTCTCGCCATTTTTAGCCAAAGCGGGGTCGTTTCTTAGGAAAACACCCCCTTATGAACATATGTGATAACATTAGGCTCCATGGGGGATGGCTTGCTCCCTGCGAGATGCCAAGAACTCTTTTGCAGCTTTAGTGCCTTGCTGTTGGGTTATGAAGTCACTTACTAAACCAAAAATCAAACAAGGAAAACAATATTTACAATTACAAGGGAGCCACCTATGGCTCAAGTAAAACATTTCTTCAGGAAATGCCCCTTCACAGGGCCATTAAAAACTTCCTCGTCGTCCAAGTCCTGTAACCTATAAGTATTATTTGAAAAGACTTCAGAGATTGTGAAAGGCCCGATCCACAGGGCTTCAAATTTGTCGTGCTTTCCTCTGTCCTGCCTGGGTGCATCCCATTTAAGCACTAGATCTCCCAGCTGGAAATCTTCCTTTCTGCTTTTCTTGTCGAAGGCTCGCTTGATCCTTTGCTGACGGTCATGAGCTCTGTCCATCACCTGCTCTCTGATCTGTTGGGCTTCTACCAGTTGATGAATTCTTCTGGTCATATTGTCAAGTTCTCCTTGATAATCCTGACAGAATTTTGCTACGGGTAAAGCCAGTTGAGAAGGGAAAACAAATTCAGTCCCATAAACAAGTTGGAAAGGGGGGACGCCTAGGGATCTTTTAGTTGTCACTCGATCATCCCACAGGGAAAAATTGAGCTTTGAATCCCATGCCTTTTTATTGTCTTCTAACAGTCTTTTAATAAGCTTGATCAAACTTTTGTTAGAGGACTCTACCAGTCCATTGCCTTGGGGATAACAGGGAGTGGAGTGAGTTAATGAAATCCCAAACTGCTCACAGAACTTGATCAACGACTCAGACTTGAAGGATGCAACATTATCAGTGATGATTCTGCTAGGACAACCAAACCTTGCCATAATATCTTCAAGAAAACCAATGATCACCTTGTATGAAGTGCTCCTGGTGGGGATATCTTCTATCCATTTGGTGAAATAATATGTGGCAGTGAAGATCCACCTGTGTTGACCACTTGAAGCAGGATGAATTTCCCCAATGAAGTCCAACCCCCATTGCTGAAAGGGCCCTGAAACTACTACAGGCTTTAGTGGCAGAGATTTGAGTTGTTGCTTTCTTGTGAATTTTTTACATTTTATACAGGCTCTGATCTTCCTGCAGACATCAGTGAATAAAGTGGGCCAGTAGTACCCAGCCCAGAGAATTTTGTAGGCTATGGTCTTCCAGAAATGGTGTCCCCCACATAAGTTGCTATGAAAATCAAACATAATTCTTTGGGACTTCTGTGGGTCTAGACATCTCAGAAGCAATCCTAGAGGGTCTTGCCAATACAAGACCTGGTCAATAAGGCAATACCTAATTTCTTTGAGCTTTAAATCTCTTGCCTTGCTTTTTCCCATACCACCAGGGGGCCTCAACTTCTGCAGAAAAAACATAATATCTTTATACTAGGTGCATTCTGCCAATGGAGGGGTGCCCTGAGGATTTTTATCAGCAAACTCATCTTGCTGACCCTGTGAGCAGGTGTTGATGAAGTTTACCCCCAAATCTCTGCAATTAGATTGAACCAACAACTTGGCTAAACCTTGACCTTTAACTAGCTTGGTGGGATTGATTTCTAGATCAAAGTCAAGGATTTTGGGAATCCATTTGCTCCTTCCATCTATGTCCGGCTGAATGAGAATGTCCTTCACAACAGCTAAAGGGACATATGCAATAATCCTTGAATGAAGGACATAGATCCTGAAAGCCTTGAGGGATTTCACCAATGCATAGGCTTGCTTTTCCATGATGCCATACCTGATCTCTGCATCCCTTAATGCCCTGCTAAAAAAAGAGATAGGCTGTTCCAATCCCTCAACATTTTTCTGTAGCAAAACAACTGCCACTGTATCAAAAGAAGCAAAAGAAAAAATCAGAAAATCCTTGGAATAGTCAGGACTGATCAACACGGGGACCTCAGTCATTTCTTTCTTAATCAGGCTGAAGGATTCCCTGGGTTCAATAGTCCACTTTATTTCATTCCCCTTCCTGAGCATGGCTGTAATATGCTTCACCAATTCAACAAAATTTGAAACAAACCTCCTTAGAAAGTTAATCTTACCTAGAAAAGACTGGACCTCTTTCCTGGACCTTGGGAGTGATAATGTTTGGATTGCTTCTACCCTGCTGGGATCGATCTTGACTCCCTCAGAAGATACTATATGCCCTAGTAATTTCCCCTCCTTCATAGCAAATAATGACTTCTTAGGATTCAGGGAAAGACCAAAACTTCGACATTTCAGGAAAACTTTCCTCAAATGACAACAATGTTCTTTATCAGATCTGGAAAAGACTGTTATGTCATCCATATAGATGACCATGAATTTATCCTTCTCCCCAATGAAGGCGATGTCCATGGCTCGTTGAAAGGTTGCTCTTGCATTCATTAACCCAAAGGGCATTTTGGCATACATGAATGTGCCCCAAGGAGTGGTGAAGGTTGTCTTTTCTCTATCCTTAGGAAAAACAAAGATCTGGTTGTAGCTGGAAAAGCCATCAATCATGGAAATCCTGGATGCACCTGTTACTCTCTGCAATATGTGTTCCATCTTTGGCAACGGGTAATTGTCCTTCTTTGAGCTCCTGTTCAGATTTCTGAAGTCGACACAGAGCTTAATCTCTCCATTCTTCTTTCTCACTGGGACCAAGTTGGCTACCCATTCTGAATATCTCAGGGGGACAATGATTTGGGCATCCAACTTCTTTACCTCCTTCTCCATGATACGCAGTAACATAGGATTTATCTATCTCAACTTCTGCCTAAATGGTTTGGATTCTTCCTTCAATGGGATCTTGTGCTCTATAACGTTGATGTCATATGTTCAGAGGTCTTCATAGGTCCAGACAAACACATCAACAAATTCCTTTATTAGCTCAGTATACTCGGCCATCTGCTCCTCTGTGTCAATATTGCACTCAGCCACATCGACATCATCATTTGAGATTTTGCCCTTTACTGCCACAAAATTTATATCAAAAAGCCTTTCCAAAGGAACTAGTTCTTTGGGAATGTGATTGCTAGGCAGCTGAACAATATGATGATCAATGATCTTGTTCAGAAAATCATCAGCATAAGGATCCATGTCAGAATCCAGATCTAAATCAATATGTAATTCTGAAAAATCATCAACAGTTTCCAAGAATCTTTTGACTTCGAGATCATCCTCGAACACTTTCCAATGCTTGACATTGTCAGGTATAGAGGGTCTATATTTCACTTCTACATCATACCTGAGCTTGGGTGGCAGAGGAACTCTAAAATTACTTGTTGAGACAACCAAAGAATCGTCCACTGTATTTTCTTCTCTAGGGATGAATGAAATATTGAAGGTTGAGAAAAAATTGTCAATGAGGTTCCATACTTCATTTCTGTAATTCCTGAGCTGAGGGTGTTTGGCCTGGTAAATATTTCTGACCTGCTGGATAATCAGCTCAACATCTCCAAACACTGATATCTCTTCAATCCCCATGTCCTTTGCAGTCCTTAAGCCCAAAACGAGAGCTTCATACTCTGCCACATTATTGGTGGCTTCAAATTCTAATTTGTAGGACAGAGATATAGTTTCCTGAGCAGGGGAAACAAGGACTACTCCAACACCAACACCTTCTCTAGAAGAGGCTCCATCAAAGAACATTTTCCACACAGAGGTAATTGGAGGAGAATCTTCAAGGGGGGTGAGAAACTGCTTTCTGATCTTAAGGGGAAACTCAAGGGCATTAGTGAGTTGTAACAAGCTATATCCCAAGTCAGTATCCAGAGAAAAAATAGGGTGATTGGTGGGGTCTGCCTCATTGCTGATGATGTAGGCCAGTTGCGCTTCCCTGTATAGTCTTCTGTGCTCCCCTCCAAATACTGGAATGGTAGCACATGTGAGGTCCATATGCAACGTTTCCCCAAGATGTTTTATCCAAGATCTTGACAACAACATGCCAAACTTGGGAGGAACATCAACCACCACAATATCCATGACCACACTTTTCATGGGAAACTGAAACAAGGTTACCACCAGATCTTTGATGACTCCAAGACATTGCACTCTCCTAGAGTCAAAGGAATACAAGTAATGGTAATCTTTTGTAACTTCTAGCCCGAGTAATTCCATGATAGCTTTGGACATGAGATCATGGGAAGCCCATGAATCCATCAGACAATTATGCAGTACCTTGTCATGTATGTTCAGTGATGTGTAGAAGGGAGGGGATGAGTCATCTCTATATTCTACCATAGGACCTAAGATGATTGCTGGTTTTTTGTCTTGGAGATTTACTGAGTCTGTGGAATGGCAAGATGGCTTAGACTGCAACAATTTAAACAGGGATTTCTTGAAATCGTCATGTTTGACTAGCTCTAAAAGGGGTACATGAATTCTAATTTTTTGAATTTCATGCTCAAAGTTAAAGGAGGAAGGAGGCTTCAGAATTTCTCTTACCTCTGGGACAGGGTTTTTGGCTATTGGCGAAGGATTATGAGTTTTCTTTTCCTTGGCAATATTTGTTGCATGCTTAACAAGTTTCTCTACTATGAGAGGCTGGTCAGGGATGTCATACTTCCCTTCTTTCTTCTTAGACCGAAGGTTATATTTATTGGGACTGCTATTGTCCCTCTCCCCCTTACTCAACTCATTTATTGGTCTATTTAGGAGGGAATACTCGTAGGCAAATTGAGTTAAATGAGGAAATGGGGAGGTGTCTCCAATACAGTGAATCTCAGGGTCCAACTCCTCTTCTTCCCTTTCCTCATCAATAACAAGGTTGTTCTGAAGAGGGGTCTAGATTTTTTGATCATTTCTATCTCTGTCCCTCTGTTCCCTTGGCATTACTTGAGGAGCATTGTTATTCAGCCTCCTGAAGTTGCCTCTGTTGTCAATGTTTTGAGGATTTCTCTATGTCGACCTCCCCTCCACTTTCATTTTCTCCATCTCTGTAGACAGAGACTTTACCATTTTGGTTAATTCATCCACTTGAGGGTAAGATGCAGAAGAACCAGAGGTTGAAGCTTTAGATCTCCCTCTTCCCTTGTCTCTGTCAGATTTTCTTCTGAGCCTATCAACTGCCAACACATTGGATTCTACTTCCAAGGCTGCATCTTGCATGTTATCCAAGGAAGTAGCTCTTCTTTCCCTGAGAAGGAGGAAAAAATTAGGGTCAAAGGCGCTAGCATAAGTGATTTTGGCAAAGGCTTCTGTGGGTTTTATCTCAACAGGGATCTTATTGTACATCTTGTTGAATCTTTTGGAGAAGTCAGAGACACATTCTCCCTCTTTTCTCTTCAAGGACCTAAACTCTGTAATATACTACATGAAATCTTTTTTATCTCCCCATTGTCTTAAGAATGCCTCATCTAGAGCCTCAATCCCAATGATAGATCCTACTTTCAAGGCTCTGGACAAAATCTCTCATCCAGACATCTTCATTTTCAATGTTCAGGTTGTCTGCATAATTGTAGAAAGCAACAAGGCGCTCCTCAGCAGTGTTGTCCTCTTCTCCAGTGAACTTAGGCATATATTTTAGGTAATCTCCAGCAGGGAGAGAATTCATGGGCTGAGGTAACACGAGAGGGGCATATCTTGCAGCCACTATGGCATCCATTCTGTTCCTAGGAGGATTATCACCTGCCATAGGGATGTGAGGTGGAGGAGAACTAGGAGGTGAAGGTGTTAGGACATGAGAGGCTGAAACTGAGATTTCAGGAGGAAAAGGAAACAACAGAGGATTCAAAGAGAGAGATGAAAGGCTAGGGGGAACTGAGGTCCCTCTTTCTATGGTAATAACAACCATAATAGGAGGAGTGGTGAAACCCGGGGTAGGCAAATATTCTGAGGCACTGGGTCTAAACCATTGTACAATTTCAGGGGAGAGCGGAGTGACAAGTCTTTCTCCCTCGAGTCTCAGACCAGGAGAGGAAAACTCAGCAGGAACACTCCCAAAATTAAATGTTCGGGAAACTCCAACAAAAGGTATAACAATAGAATGAGAAGTGGAAATTGGAGTTCTTACAGGAGGATATTGAAGATCATCAAAGATACCTGTTTCAGTAGTGGAAGTACCTTCTTGGAGGGCCTTTCCCTTTCTGATAATCTTCTCTAGGTCTTCTTCAGGTGTTTCTAGGGGCAACTGTGGAGTAGACTTCGTGTGTCTGCCTTTGGAAGCCACAACTGAAATAGTGGAGTCACCAGGTGCACAGTTGCAATCTTGAAGTACTGGGCTCTGATGCACCCTCAGAACCAGTAAGATTTGTCATTCAATCCCAAGTAAAGTATTCAACTTCGTCCCTGGAAAGGACGCCAGAAATGTCAGCACCAGAAGTCACCCCTGGATTGCAGCAGGGATGAGCCTGATACCCATCTGTTTGTATGTCACAGTAAATAAGTTTAAAGATGGTCTAATGGATGCAGTCTTAGGACTGTATCGCTTTAACTCAGAAAACTGGGTTGGAGATGCGTAGATAAGTGAGGTCTTGATATAACTTAAGCCAGTAAGGTTGTATAGTGATAAGTAGGTAGAAGGACGGTAAGAAAGTATGAAGGTCTGCTCTGGACATCCGGTCTTCCAACAACCTTTGGAGTAAAAGTCTCAGATACAAGATCCTCTTGGATCTGAAAAATTCAAGAAACTAAAAACGCTGCAACTACAGATATAGTCAAACCTACACTATACTATAATCACAACACCCGACTGGATCCTCCATGCCCGGGCTTTCAGAGTCAGAAGAAAAATATAAAGAAAAGAGATGGCTGCCATTAAACAAGAAGTCTCAAGGATCAGTTCATGACCAGAGAACC
The DNA here is from genome assembly GCA_032191745.1 of Picea mariana. Classification (NCBI taxonomy): domain Eukaryota; kingdom Viridiplantae; phylum Streptophyta; class Pinopsida; order Pinales; family Pinaceae; genus Picea; species Picea mariana. The sequence continues at coordinate 59,208 of JASDQU010240427.1, read as the reverse complement.
AGAGTCCTCATCAAAACATTACAATTGGGAGCTTAGATCTACCATCGACCCTAACAAAATGACAAAAATGCCTACATATACTTAGAACTGGATCTGGTGCTAGAGGCACGATCATGTCATGAGTTTAAGGGTTTGCATTGATGAGTTTCTCTGTCAGGATGCACATGCAGACGTTGGTCAGACTGCCCATGTAGTCTTCTGTCGGACGTGATCTCTATCAGTTCAGACTGACAACCTGCCTCTGCACTTTGTCCCTTTCTGGCCTTCTATTTATGGAAGGAGACAATGTCTCACCCACCTTCCATATTTACATTAACTGCTCCCTCGAGATTTGAGTGAGCGGAGTCAACATATGTGCTTTGGATTTCTTCCCTTTGCCTTGTGTGCCTTGTTGGATACATGCGAGGAATACTGGCTGGCGACCGTGGATGCTGACGAGGAGGAATGGGCGAGGTGACTGGTACAACCCCTAGAATAATACGACACATGTTCGGTGGCCGAGTGGAAGGACATGGCACGATGTGGCATGGACAAAGGATGTGGTGGCGAAGGGAGATTGGGGACAACCATATAGGTGGAGATGACATGGGAGACAGATGGCGGGAGGTGAGAGACAGAGGCAGAAAGAGGGATGTGACATGACGCGGGGAGTGGATTACACATAGCAGGCGGGGATATGGTGAGGAGTGGCGCTAACACAATCGACAGAGAAGRGATAGGTAAGTGGAAGACAAGTGTCAGCGGAAGGTGAGGATGGTAAGTAGAAGCGATATGTGGTATATCGGAGGGGGGGTGGGGTGGTAAGATGATTTGATCGGGGGGGTCCAACATCATGAGGAGGCGCCATGACAGTGGGGGGCCCACAATCTAAAACCACCATATCAGACCCCCCCCTCGTAAAGGCTGAAAGGTGGGGGGGGGTCCGGTATGGAACCTGCAACGTAGATCTAAGCGCGCAGATTTCGGCTGCCTAGATCTACGCACTCCTTAGCATGATGCGCCCGAGCATATAACTTAGGATAAGTAGGTTTTTAATCCATTCTTGTCGTTTTTAGCCAAAGGGGGGCCATTTCTTAGGAAAATACCCCCTTACGAACATATGTGATAACACTTGATATAAGGAATTTTCCCCATATCCTCTAAAATCAAATCAATATAATGTGCAACACAAGGAGTCCAAAACAAGGTAGGATACCTGTGCATAAGAAACTTTCCTGCAACAACTTAGTTAACAATGTTGTTTGTTATGATTTGGACAACATTTTGTGGATCCATCTCTCGAATGAACCCGTCCAATAACTCACATAATAATAATGCATCTTTAATATTTTCATATGCATCAACATATTTAATAAACATTGTCCCCCTATGAAAATTAACCAATAAGTTAAGAAGGGTCCTTCCCTTCTGATCATCCAACCATCTGACATCACGATGCATCTTGTGATTTCCCATGATGTCTTAAGCTCCTTCAATCTACTAGTGTAATTGGCCTTTTCATTTTGAAGGATATACCCTCTCAACTCATCATAAGTAGGGGGCCTTGTACCTCAGAACAATAATAACAACTTCATCAAACATAGGCTAATAGAATGGGTTGTTCTTGGAAATGTTAAAAGAAATGTCACTTCATAGAAAACACTTACCCATAAGCTTATCAACTTCTTTCTCACTCCATAGGAAACACTTACCCACAAACTTATCAACCTCTTGCTTCTCTTTTATTTTAACAATTGACTTGATAGAAGGTTGTGAACCAGGTGTGGTTCTAGGAATAAAAAAGATGAGGCCAATGAGGGAATTGAGGAAGGTGACATTTGAAAAAACATTGTCACTTCTCCCCCCTTGGATCTTCCACCTCCTCCCCTTCCAAACTAAGCTTTCATAGCTTCCATGTGATCTTTGGCTATACCCATATCATCAAGTGCTTTGTTGGCAATATAAATGATTTACGGGGTTGCATCTAGATTCACCATATTCCTACATAGGGTCCAATTTTCTCGGCATTTTCAATCTTCAAAGTAATGATTAAACCTAAGGCACACAAAAAAATGAAAAAACTTAAAATCAACATTGAAAAAAAATTACAATTTTTTTACATAAAAAAAAACAGATTTAGATTCTACCTAAAGATTAGATCTTCCACACTCCAGTAATACTCAACAAAAAGGGGGAAAATTGATAGGCATCGTAAAACCTATCACAAATTTGTAAAAAAAAAAATGAGTTGGAAATTGTTACACATACTTGCAAAATTCACTAATAGCCTATGGGAATCAATCCCCTGTCTACAATAAATTGATGATGGCTGATAAAAACAATCCCCCTGGAAAGATGAGGGAAAACTAATGGATTGAGGAAAACCTAGTAAAAAATCTAAAAGAAAACAAAAAAAAAGGTGGAAATTGTTTCCCATATATGAAAATGCACACACGGTTGAGGGGAATCAATCCCCACTCCACAATGAAATGGTAATGCAAAGGAAAACCCTCTCCTCCTCGTCCTTGTCTAAAGAAAAAATTGTTTCTTTCTCCATTTCTCTCCAAACCCCTCTTTCTGTTTACAAAATGACAAAAAAACTTACTTTTTGCCTTTATTTCTTGGATTGTCTGTGGCTCAGTGATATTTGAGGTCTTTTCCCGATATTATCGTGATATTTATGATAATATAATAATAATACTGCCCGATGACATTTTCACGATATTATTGCGTGATAATATTGCTCACACTTAAAATGTCGATAACATCGTGATGTTGGCAACACTGCTTTAGAGGATGATTAGAGTGTAACTTGACTGTTGTTAATATAAATGTTAGTTTATAATAGTCAACTAGATATTAGACTTAGACATTAATAAAGTCAATTCAACTTTAGGTTAGTTTATGCTTTTATGTTTTATTTCATTTTATCAATTTATCCCACATTCATAAAGTGGATTGACTCGACTTGATTGTAGCCTTATATAAGAAAGCTTTCACTTTCTCATTTAATATACAATACAAAGAACTCTTTTGAGTTATCTTGGTTTCTTTATGTGCTCGATTTTTGTAATATGGTATCAGAGCCCATTGTTCTAGAAGTCGTATCAAAAGTCTCGAGCCTTTGAAAGATAAGGTTTCCACTCTTGCGACTTCAATATTCTGGATGCCATAAAGTTTGTGTTAGTGTGAAGACCTAGGGACTATTGCCGCCAGAGACAGATCAAGGGATCTCAAGCATAGCACATTGAAGAGCCAAAAGGGTTTCATTGAAACCAAGTATTGTTTCACTTTTTTTCAAAGCAAGGTCAATTGCTTATTTTTTAATTTTCAGCCACCATACATCGATTTTTCAGTCGATATTTTCATCCATCGATTCTAGAGGTCATACAAAACAGTCGTATGTAATTCGTACGTAATTGTACGAAATTGCTCCGAAAAGTGCAGGAAATTTTGAGTTACGACCCATAATATCTTCTTTCTCAGTTTCCTTGACAATACAAACGAATTAGAAGCAGATTGATGTTGTTTTTTCCCTATATTGGTGCCCAGATTTGCAGATATGGACGTTTTAGTTGTTGATTTATTATTTTTCAACAGATCCAAGGACCAAATTGATTTTTTGGGTACTGGTTATTAGCATATTTGACTAGGTTTTGAGCTGTTTGAGAACATATCTATCTAGATCTATGAAGTTTTAGCTATTGGTATGCAAATATGAGTATTTTTGTGCTGATTTGGGACACATTTCTTACAAATATGCATGTTTCTCAACAGTACGTGGCAACTACAACTGTTTGGCGCCAATATACAAGTTTTTTTACTCCCATGTTGCAGTTTCAGGGAGGGAAGAACAAGCATTTTCTCTGATTCAGTCTATTTTTCTGCACTCTTGACTTGAATCTATGGCTTCGTTATCCAACATCATGTTGGAAGGAAACTAGAAGTTCTTTGGAAAGAACTACAATACGTGGAAGCAATGTATGTTGGTTATTTTTTAGTATAGGTGTTTGTCAGATATCATTCTCGGCAAGACAACCCGACCCAATGTTGTGGGTAAAGTCCGGGACAAGTTTGATGGACAAGATAGAGAAGCAATGATGTTGCTCAAATTGTCTGTGACAAATGAGATGCTTCTTGAGGTTCAAACCGAGAAGACTTCCACCACTATTTGGAAGCATTTGAAAGATTTACATGAGACTTCAGACAAGGGCCAAGCCTTTTTCTTAAAGAACAAGTTGTTTTCGATCACAATTAGTGAGGGTGAATCATTACATGAGCACTTACTCAAGATCAAGGAAATCTAAGAACAATTGGAGGCCATTGACCAAAATATGGAAGAACAGGACATGGTGGTAATCATGTTGAAAAGCTTATCACATGCTTATAACCACTTCATAGAGACCCTGGAAATCACCACTATAGATGTTGACTTGAAGTTTGGAGATTTGTGCATTACTCTCTTACAACAAGACACATGGAAGAACCAATTTGGTAGTAGTAGTGAGATCGAGGGTTCAAGACATGCCATTGCAACCACTGTCAAGGGAAAAAACAAATGGATAAAGAAGAACAACTAGAGAAATGGTGAGGATGTAACCAAGAGATCGAAGACCATCACCTGTCACTACTATGGCAAGGTAGGACATATGAATAAACATTGCAGAAAAAGGTTGGAAGATCATAAATCCAAGTACGAAGGGCCTCAACAGAAGGATCATGTCGCAAAGAACACAAAATAAAAGGAGTTAGCCTTCTATGCATTCATGGCCACGACACATGCAGATTAATCTAGGTCATATGCTTGGTTCATCAATTAAGGGGCTTCATGACACTTCTGTTGATATTATGGTAGCTGCAGGAGGTATTTACCTCCACGTGTAAACCTGATGAGAATAGAATATTCTGGGAAGCAAGAAGAAACCTTAATTAGTTGGCTAATAACCCTAGAAGACAAGTCGGCTCAAGAGGATAATTTGTATTAGGGTATTAGCCTCCAAGAGAAGAAGTCGGATAAAGGAAATATTATATACTAAGTAAATAGTCACCCAAAATGAGAAGTCGGCCGAGGTAGTTTGCCAGTTTTAGTATAAATATAGGAGGCCAATCTTCATTCTAGCAGGCATTTTCATAACTACAGTAGCACACTTGTGCACACTGCAGTTGGGCAGTTTTGTGCGCAAGTTTTGGAGAAGTTGATGCTGCCAGTCTATAGTCTCTGTCTTCTCTAGGTTTGGAATTTCTGATCAATTTTTGTTATTATTTCTTGGTGCGCTATCCTTGGAGAAAGGTGCACTATCTTGTTTGGCTATCTAGCCTAGGTTTTTCTTCCGGAATGATTCTCTGTCAAGGTTAAGGTGCTCGGGGGTGGCTTCAGCCTATGGTTGGGTGACAATAGTGATATTGTCTATGGTTAAACGAACACATCCATTATATTCTAATAGGTTATGGGCCCACACCTCCTTCATTCAGTCTAACCACTAGAAGGGAGCATATCCATAAGGATACTAAGCTCGTTGAATAACTGTCGCTAGGGTTTCTAGCAAGAGCAGGTACTAAAGCATTGTCACTAGGGTTACTAGCAGGTGCAGTTGCAGAAACCCTAACCCTCTCGTTAGAAAACCTTAAGTGAAGGAATTGACCTAATTTTCGGATAGACTAGTGTGCCCTAGCCTAGCACATCTCCTGGTAATCTCAACAAGCTAAGACGTCAAGCTTCAGTTTTTGGTCAAATCTAGGGTCGACCAAGTCAAAGCAGACATGACTTACTCTATGAAGTCGGAAAACAAGTTAGAAGGGGTTTCTAACTTCAGAGCATGGAAGACAAGGATTGACCTCATCCTTGCCAAGAATAAAGTGTTGGATATCGTGAAAGGAAAGATCGTGGAACCAAAGTTTGAAGAAGGAAAAGAGAAAGAACCTCAAAATGTTGCAGTTTTGGAGACGTTCAAAGACAATGACATCAATTCCATGAGTATCATAGTGGATTCTATAAAAGACCACTTGATACCCTACATATCCCATCTTGACTCATCCAAGAAGATGTACGATGCCCTAACAAACCTCTTCTCAGTCAGAAACATTGGACAAGTAATGAGTCTGAAGAATGAGCTCTGTGACATGAAGATGAATGATGATGACAACATAACATCATACTTTGTGAGAATCTCTTTGTTAAGATATCAACTACAAGCTATTGAAGAGATCATTTTAGAGAAGGAACTGGTAAATATAGTACTCAACGGTCTTCCCAAGACATGGGATGCATTTGCCGCAAGCATGAACAGAAGAAAGGAGTATCATACATTTGAAGAACTTTGGACTTGTCGTGCACAAGAAGAATCAAGGATTAGTGCAAAAGAGAAACTACACCTATGGAAGATCAACAAAATAAGGACTTGCTATCACAATGACTACAAGTCAGGCAATACACATGAAAGGATGAAGTACATCAACAACCCCTGGTAACAATTCATGTGGAAGCTATTACATAAGTAACAACTGCAAGATAATTCGAAATCATAATCAATCTTGAAGAAACCTAGAAGAAGTAAAGACAGAAAGAAATCAACAATCAAGAGGAAATTGGAAAAAGATTTGTGACACTTTGCAGAAGGCAATAAGGATGCAGACGGAAGCATTGACTCTCCTAGATGGAGGGAGCCGATTATATATTTCCAAAATAAGATCATGCATTCATGCATGAAGCAAGGATTATGAGAGAGCTAATCCTAAATAATATGATCCATTGAAGATGATGAAGTATCTATCCATGGTAGCAACCATGAAAAGCAACATGTGTTCAAAGTGACTTTAGAAGAAGTCTTCCTCGAAAAGAAGCCTTAAATTATCCCTGGTTGTCCATCCACATCCATGATCCTATGATGAAATAAAGAAGTGAAATATTCAGGGCATGGAATCTATAGAAAACTCCATGGACCCAAGATCTAAAGAGAAACATGAGGAAGAACATGAAGATTCCAAGAAAGAAAGAAAAGACAGAACAACCAGTCATTGTATCAAGAATCACAAGACTACCAGTCTGACCTGAACTCACTAAAAGCAATCAAGCAAAGAAACTGAAAGTTGTGATGAAGAACAATGTATGGAAGACTTATGAATGTAATCATTGCGATATACATAACTAGAGGTTCTCCCAGATGGAGGGAGAAGACTATGATGATTTCTTGTTCCAGTAAACCAGACATACCTCTACATGAGCCATTATATCGTCCGCAATATCCATGGGTTGGTGCTTACATCAGATGAATGAAAAGACTGTTCTCTAGAATAATTAAAAAAAGAACGTATGTAGAAGAACCTCAAGGTTTTGAGGTATACCAGGAAGAGACCTTTGTATGCAGATGGAAGGAGACAACTTGGTGGAGAACCTCCGATGCACAACAAAATCATGGTGAAAAACTTTCTATAACAGGGATATTGTATCAGAATGGTTACTTAGAAGCTCATGAGGATGGATTTCTAATCCATGACAAACCTTCATGATGGTAGAAGAAGTACCACTTGGATATGTTCCAGTTTGACCCTTGCCACGATGTTATGAGCCAACAGGAAACAAAAGATGAATCCAACAATGATATACTATATTGATCAGAGATATATGAAGCCTTCAACAGAATACCAGTGTTCCAGAAAGACCGAAGTACATTGAGATCAAGCATTACACTCTCTGTGATGAAGTCCATAAAAGATAAAGTGGTTCTCCAATATATATCTCCACAAATGAGCAGATAAGCAGAAATTTTGGTAAAGCCTCTGTCCAAGATGAAAGAGTTTGTGTACTCAAGCTAGAGCTCGTGGAGACGACTTCCTTATTGAAAAAGGAAGAGATGACTCCCAGGTTGGGAGGGAGCACTTATGTGTTATTGATCTATAGACAATCATTTTTCAAGTTTGAAAAATGGTCCAGGATGAGTAGTTCCTTTCCAGTTTGGAAAGTGGTTTGAGATTTCTGACGGACAGGCATTTTCTAGTTCGGAAAATGGTCCAGATCAAATGGTCATTTTCGTAATGAAATTGGTTCGATGGATTGCTGATGTACCATAGATAGTGATTCCCCTTGTGGTTAACATGGGGAATAGTCTAGGATAGTCTCTCTTCTTGACAATCACTCCTAGTATTGGTAAAGAATACTGGTTCGCCTCGCCGAACAGTCATTCTTTCGAAGCTCACATTTGTGAGAAGTTTCGAAGAATGGTCCATTTTGGAGGTTGGTGCAGGATAGTCATTTCCTTAGGAAATAGTCCAGATAGTCATTCCCTAGGGAAGATTCATTCTCTCTAGGTTTCACTTTGTTTAGTGCCGGAGGAATGGCCCAGATAGGTGAATGGTCCAAGTTCAACAATCAGGGACAAGCATTCCCTAGGGAAGACTCATTCTCTCCAGGTTGCACTTTGTTTAGTGCCAGAGGAATGGCCTAGATAGGTGAATGGTCTAGGCTTAGAAATCGGGACAATTATTCTTCCTTTCTTGAGAAGAATAGTTCAGATAGCTCATCGTTGATGTTTTACCTTCTTAGGGTAGATGCTCTTCCATATCTCACAGATGTGATTGGAAGAATGGCCCACATGATTCAGTGTATATCATAACAATGTTTTCTGTGCAGGTTGATGATATGATTGTTATGGAGACTGTATGTCTCCAGATAGTAGATGTATACTACTGTAGTGGATGTGTTCCACTGATTGTGACTATATGTCACTGATCAAGTATCTGTGTGCTACTTGGTGTGGCAGTGTACCACTGTATTGTAGTTGTGTACTACTATGGATAGACACAGTTGTGTTCTATTAAATGACATTGTTCTGATTGCCTTGAAGACTATCAGTAGTGTTGGAAATGATTGTCATCTAGATTGATGATCAATGGACAGAGATTTCCCAGATGGAAAATGGTTTAGGACATTTATTCTTCTAGGACATATGCCCAGATTAGAAGAATTGCTCTTGTGTCACTTTGTGGAGTGAGTGACTTATCCAACATCATGTATGATTACTCAGATGGAGTATGGTTTCGAGAGATGATGTAACTGATGACACTGATAGTGATGATGGTGCTCATGATCTAGTCATGAAATAGTCTATACGACTATGTTGATGCTACTGGGTGAATGGTATGTTTGTGCTTAAGACCATTACCTTCAAACACCTCCCTAGATAGGAGGGAGTGTTGATATTATGGTAGCTGCAGGAGGTATTTACCTCCACGTGTAAACCTGACGAGAATAGAATATTCCGGGAAGCAAGAAGAAACCTTAATTAGTTGGCTAATAACCCTAGAAGACAAGTCAGATCAAGAGGATAGTTTGTATTAGGGTATTAGCCACCAAGAGAAGAATTCAACTAAAGGAAATATTATATACTAAGTAAATAGGCACCCAGAATGAGAAGTTGGCCCATACAATTTTCCCGTTTTAGTATAAATACAGGAGGCCAGTCTTCATTCTGGAAGGCATTCTCAGAACTACAATAGCACACTTGTGCGCATTGCAGTTGGTCAGTTTTGTGCGCAAATTATAGAGAAGCTGCTGCCACCAGTCTAGAGTCTCAGTCTTCTCTGGGTTTGGACTTTTTGATCAGTTTTTGTTATTCTTGCTTGGTGCGTTATCCTTGGAGAAATGTGCGCTATCTTGTTTGGCTATCTAGACTAGGGTTTTCTTCCAGAATGATTCTCTTTCAAGGTTAAGGTGCT
>JASDQU010240427.1:12793-24087 GCA_032191745.1 Picea mariana | reverse complement strand
ATATTCTGTGAGTGTACGCGGGCTGTAGTGAGGCAACAGGCATGTGTATGCGGGCAGTAGTGGTGCAGGGCACGTACACCTTCAAAGGAATGTTTTTTTGAAGAGCTTGTTTAGTTATGGATTGACAAAGATAACAAGTTAGATGGCATGATGCCAAGTATGCATGTCTAGTGCAATTTAGGGTTATAACAGATGCCCCTTAATGTATGAGGTCAGCAGAGAATCTGATGGCCGAAATACATTACAAATATTCACCGATGTACGAAGCGAGTGAGCCCAGGAACTAGAGTTCAGGAGGTACCATCTGCAAAAATAACAATTTGTCTCACCGAGGCGGGCATACCCATGCTTGGGATGAAATAAAATCATGGCTGCCAATCAAATACACTGTAGATCTAGGTCATATAACTATATAAAGTGTATCTGCAATCAATACACAGTGGATATACATCTCAAAATCAAAAGATATACATGTATGGTATCCATCTTCAAGAAGACAATGATGCCTGATGGCTGGAGATGAGGTCTTCAGAGCTTGAGCAAAAACTTCAAAATATTCAAAACTTGGGTAGGAGTGTAATATCAGTGTATAACTTCACTACCTAGAGGTCTTCGACGACTCGTCGGGAACAAACAAGAGGATCTTGGCGATCAGTTGAGAGAACTTCATTGATTTTGAACAAGGACTTGATTAGTCTTTTGGGGTGGCCGGGCATGAGGACAAGAGACAAACTGCAGAAGGGCCGACTCAAGTTTAGTAAGACTTCCCTTTGGAAGAAAGCACGACAAAATATGAGACTTAGGAAGCATGGCATTGACATAAGTTTAAGCTGCAGGAGGCAATGCAAACTCTCCATATGTTTGGAAGGGTAACCAAATTGAGGAGGACATATATCTTTGTAGTGAGAACAACTTCCTAAGGTCATATTGAATCCTAGGGCTTGACGAACAAATGAAAGGATGTGCTTTTTCCAAGGGTGACTCATTGTGCTGTCAACAAAAAGAAAAATACTTTTCCCTTCCTCTTTTTGGGGTATATTTGTTTTTTTTTGTCTTTTTCAATAATTTTGGGAAGCTTGAAAAAGAATAAATAATGTTACATTAAAAAGGAGGATCGAGTGTCGCAGACATACTAGTTCCAAGTGCAAGGAACACATTGATGCTCAGAGCAAGGGGACATATGCAGGAAAATGACACTCAGGAAAAATCCTCCATGGGTCAAGGTGTTAAGACGCAGAGGCAAAGTGCTACAAGGCTTGCGTATAAGGCATGCTTCAGATGGTTCAGTTGAGAGAAACATGGAGTCAACATTAGGCCAAAGACACAGGAATGCAAATGCGATTAATAAGACACAATGATAACGTCCTTTTATGTAATTTTAATGAGCCTAGAGAAGGTAAGCTCGGTGGTTTTTCATGTTTAGAGAGTCTGAAAAAACGTAAAAGAAGACTCCACTGGGGTACCTTTTTCTGAGGTAGTCTAGTTGGCTCGAAAAAGGGATAAAATAGCACCGAACAAACGTCTATTCAAAATTAGTTTAATGAGTGTGACAAAGACAAGATCACTCGACAATATTTTGATATTTAAGGAGTCTGAAAAGAGATTAACTATGGACTCCGTAAGGGATGTTCTTCTAGACCAATTTAACGAGTGTGAAGAAACTAGGTCACTCGACCATATTTTCACTTTTAGGGAGTCTGAAAAGAGATTAACTATGGACTCCGTGGGGGTTCCTTTTTCGTAGATTTAGTCCCTCAGTCCCGAAAAAGAGGTAAAATTATACCTGAGAGTAATCTTCTAGAGAATCGAGGCTCCTAGAGTATACCTTTGTTCGTACTTTTGACCATCCGGACCGAAAAATGGGTAAACTACCACCAGATAGATGTGCCTTTGAATTTCAGTTTAGCGAGCGTGAAGGGAAACAAGATCGCTCAGTAATATTTTCATGTTTAGAGGGTCCAAAAAGGGCTTAAAAGAAGACCCGTTGTGTTTTGGAAGTCCCAAGGGTGAGGTCAAGAGTGATAATGAATCATGCAAATGAGGCTCAAACTCGTAATCAGGAAAAACTAATAAGGACTCCCGAGCCTATAATCATTAGTGATAGCATGGACACCAAAATGCAACTAGGATCTACCTAGGGAATCCATGTGAAGGTAAGCTCTACCACTAAATTACGACACTTCTATAAAAGGAGTGAGGGTTCCGTGTCGCAATTTGGTGGGATCGATCCTATGGAAAAGCGAAAAAGACAACGAGGTGCAACAAGTGGAGGTGGAATCCCACCTTATATACACAAAGTTGGAAAAATGACTTTTTACCAAAAGACCTTTAAAACTAACCCAACTCTCGAAAAAATTCCCAATACCCAAAGTAACATGTATCGTAACATCCCTCAAGAAACTCAAGAACCATACTAAACGATTTTCAAGCTAGAAAAATGACAAAAAGGGTCAAAAAAATGACAAAAAGGGGCCAAAAAGTCTATAAATAGAAAGTTGGCAGCTCATTATCACCATTATAAATTGAGAATTGACCAAAAGTAAAAAACACCCCTTTGCCGAAATACTTGATTCCGGGAGCTTCAGTGGATGAAACAAACTTCCATTTGGACCAAGTAAGTACACACTAACCTATCTTGCATTTCCATCTTTTATTTTTGTATTTATTTTTGTTTTTTGGGGGGGAATTGACCTTTAAAAAGGTCGGCCCTAGGTGCACGCAGGCTGTCTAATCATAGCCCATGTGTACATGCAGGAATAAGATAAATTACTCGCATGCACACATGACTATCCTCAAGACAACCCGTGTACACCCTCAATTAAGTGAAAAAAAAAGAAAAAAACAAGAGTTAACTCTCCATCCACTTGTCATTTTGCAGGATGTACGTGCATTGAAGAGAGATGGAGCATGAGGACATTGATTTTTTGGTCTCCGAAGACCCTGTTGCTATTGTTTTTTTGTCACAATGCGGRTTGTTAAAGTTCTTTCAGTGTCCATTTATGAGGGAACAACCCAGGTTGTTAAATTCATTGATAGATTACTGGCATCCTGACGCAGAGGCATTCATGCTCGAGGGGTAGTCATTGAATCCAACGACCGAAGGTATTTACTTCCTAACTGGTCTCTTGAGGAGAAGGGACCCAGTCAACTTCTGTACTTTCCCCCCCAGGCCACACAACATCGAGRACTTGATTGGACTCCATTGCGAGGCTGGTACTGAGAAAGTGGGTTCTCAGGTGCCTATACATAAGATCAACAACCTATCACACAAAGTGATAGTTCTACTTATTGGGTGGATCAATAGATCCACAACTTTACATCAGGCTTCCCGGGCGCACATGGATTGTGTGGTACAATGATTAAATCACAGAATTTTGACTGGAGTACCACTATGCTAGATTGCATGAAGAGACAACTAACAGAGTGTCGGATACAGGAGCAACGTAACTTTGGGTTTGGGACTGTTTTATGTTCCTTTTTCTTCGAGAGGGTACCCAGTCTCATTCCTTGAGAGACTATATCAGGGCACGAGGCCTCTCTCCTCGTGCTATGCAGATGGGCGACACTATTTTCGCGACAAGGGGGGGGAGTACCATCGAGGCTTTCGATGACAAGTTTTTTGACTGGTGGTCACAAAAGATTCCGACGATAGAGGACTACCCCTATGCCAGGATCAATTTTTCTAGAGATCATGACATGCTTGTACCTCCCGAAGCGGAGCGAGGAGAGATGGGTAAGTTTTCTTTTCAAAGTTATTTAATTTTTATGTATTTTTATATATATCGTGTTTTTTTGTATACCAGAGTATTTGACACTTACGTATTTGTTATGTACATATGTGGGACCAGTGCATCCAGCAGACTTCTCAAGGACTAGGAGGCATTCTGGACAAGAGGCAGGAACAACTGGATCCGCCGGACCAGTAGCAACAACAGGGGGGCCTCTAGCCGGAGAGGCTAAGAGAGTATTGAGACGGGTAGAGAGGAACCTTGTTGTTCTCACTCGTACAGTCCCTATGGCGGAGATCGAGGATCTCCCACTGTCGATGCAACCTCACGTAGTTGGGGTGCCACGGACCTAGGTCTAGCTCTTCCAGTGTTTGGCAAACGTCGTTTTTCACTATGGCAGGGACAACAGGCCCTGCCCTTAGCTAGGCTAGACTACTTACGTGTCGAGAGCACTTTTTTGTATATTTTTGAGGGCATAAGCCCCGTGACTCTAACTAGACATATTTTTGAGGTGCTTGCGCCCACCCATGTACTCTGATATTTTTTGATGTATATATGGATATTTTTCATCTTTTTATGTCTTATGGATTACATCTATTTTACAAATGTATTTGTATGTGCGTGTGTGTGTTTTTTATTACATGTGTGCAATATTGCAATCTAATACACGGTTAGATAAGGTATCTTTTATTTGATTCAATCTCCTAGGAACATGGATATACATAATGTAATCAAATCTTCGTTCTAAGAGACATACCCTAAGGAACTATCGGTGTAGTGTAGGATCGTAAATGCGGTAAACCCCATTTAACTAAGACACAACTAGCTGAGCGTCTAAGTAGACCCGGAGGTGAGAGATACCATGCGACAAAGCATCACGAAGCAACTCTAAGACTGCGTTGTATTCAGAGACATTGTTTGTGGCATCACCTAAACAGATACCTCATGAAGATAGCAACTGGCCTTGAGGTGTGAAAATCACCCAAGCTGTGGAAACAAGCCTTTGAGTGTGCCGGCTAACGTCGTCCGCAAACCCAATGAACACCTCTGATTCACTTGACATCTACCACAGTGAAAAATATGACATAAAAAACGACATGTCTATAAAACCAAAAAAGACAAAAGATAAAAAGAAAATGTATAAGACTATACATATGTTACAAGAAGTCACCCAAGGCGACCCACCTATGAGTAATACTTCTTGAGGTAGAGCCCATTTCTAGGCTCCTCCAAAGAATTTCCCGCAAAGTTCACCAAACAAAAAACACCCTTCTTTAGAACCTCCTTCACGATGAAAGGTCTGAACCACATGGGTTTCAACTTGCCTGCCCCCAGGGGGTCCTTATCTTGGTCATAGACTAGGACAAGGTCACCTTCAGAGAAAATTTGAGGGTGGACGGACCGATCATACTGACACTTGAGTTTTTTTTTGTGAGCCTCGTTAGCCAAGGCTTCATCTCAACGCTGCTCATCGAGCTGCTCAAGAAATATTAAATGCTCTTCAAGCAGTGAAGTGTCTAGCAATAACTGTAATTCCATATTTAGAGAGGGGATCTAACACTCTATAGGAAAGACTACTTCCAGCCCGTAAATGAGTTGAAAAGGTGAGAAATTGGTTGCAATCTTAACAAACGTTCAGTAGGCCCATAATGTCGAGTATAACATCAAATGCCAATTTGACCTGGCCAAATTGATCGTTCGCTGTAAAATAGTCTTAAGGGATTTATTCATAGCTTCCACCTGACCATTCGCTTGTGGGTAGTAGGGTGATGAATGTTCTTGCCTCAAACCAAGCTTTGATGTTAACTCAGACATCGTTTTTTTCTGAAAGTGACTGCCATGGTCCGTGACAATCTCTCTTGGGACACCGAACCTTTCTATTATATGGTTAAACAAAAAGAGAGGTGCGGTCTCGCCATCATCTTTGAACGTTGGCATATCTTCGACCCATTTCGTGAAGTAGTCTACTGCTACACTGATATATTGGTGCCTCCTTGCGGAAGGAGGGTTGCATGTAGCATAATCAATCCCCCACTTGGTGAAGGGACCAACTGTGATGACGAGAAACATGGGAGCGGGGTGTTCCCTCATCTTCTGAGAGAAGATCTGACACGGGTGGCACTTCTTGACTGATTCAACACAATATTTGATTAATGTCGGCCAAAAGTAACCAGCTCGTAGAATATTTTGGGTTTTTTCCAACCTAGAAAAATGACCGCCACATGCTCCAGTGTGGAAATCGTTAAGCATGATTTTCGCTTCTTCATGGGTGAGACACTGACGAAGGATGAAATCTACACTTCGACGATACAGAGTGTCCTCGAGTATGAGATAGTTTTTGGCCTGATGGCGTATACGACAACTCTCATCATGAGAAGCAGATGTAGGTCACTTCAAAGTTTGGAGATAGACAAGTATATCTCCATACCAGGGGTCCGAAGACGCGATAAAAAACATGTCTCCTTTGATAAGCGACTCGTCGGGTATAACATCTTCTGATTCGACCAAAAGTTCTGAGATGAGTTCCGCAAAGACCAGCGACTTTTTGGACTTCACCGAAACAAAATCCAAGTCGAATTCCTGGAGGATAACTATCCATCTATTGATCTTTCCATCGATCACACGTCATTTCAACACGTATTGAAACAGAGTCACAAAGGCAATGACGATGGTCTTGCGAAACAAGATGTAATGACAAAACCATTGGACAGCATGAACTGCTGCCAACACAAGTTTTTCAATGTGGGGATAATTGAGTTCCAGTCCAACCAAGCCTCAAATCAGGTAATAAATCACATATTCTAAGAGAAAATCATCCTCCTTAACCAATACCATACCGATGGTCGACTCCACAATGACCAAGAACAATAAGAAATCCTTATTATAATTGGGTGGCCAAAGCAAAGGGGTAGATGTGAGGGCACGTTTCAATGCTTAGAAAGAGCATTGAGCGGCTTTGTCCCAATGAAAAGGAGTGTCCTTCAGTAAATGCATAAAACCCTTTGTGATCTCGACATAGTTTGTGATGAAACATCGTAAAAAGTTCACCTTTCCCTATAGACTCTGAATTTGATGAATTGTGCACGGGGGAGGCAATTGAACTATCACCTCAACCTTTAGAGGATCGACCATGATCCCTGTTGTTGAAACTATGAAACCTAACAGACGACCTGATGTTATGAAAAAGCTTCATTTGTTTGGATTCAAGTGGATTCGGTAGTAGCGACATCGATCAAAGATAATTCAGAGGTGTGTGAGATGATCAGCTCTCTTGTGAGATCATGATGCTAAATCATCGAGATAAGCCTCGAATATGTGTTTGAGATCATGGAAAGAAAAATACATGGCCCACTAAAACGTAGCTCCAACATTTTTCAGACCAAAAGGCATCTTCTGATAAGCGAATGTACCCCACAGACAGATGAAAGTGGTTTTGTGTTGGTCTTCAGGTTTGATCTATATCTGATTGTATCCCAAAAAACCATCCATGAAAGAAAAGGCATCACAACCTGCACATTCATCGACTATTTGGTCAATAAATGGTGTGGGCAAATTATCCTTTGGACATGCCTTGTTCAAATCATAGAAGTCCGTACATACGCGAATCATACCTTGTTTTTTGTTGACTGGAACGGGATTTGACACCCATTGAGTCAATTGGACAGGGTAGATGAAACCATCTTGGAGTAGTTTCTTTACTTCAGCCTTAATAGCTGTTGCTTTCCTAGGATTGACTGGATGAAGCTTCTGCCAGACCGGCATAGCATCAGGATATGTCATGATTTCATGTTCAACGATTCTTGGATCTATGCTTGGCATTTCCTTGTAAGACCAAGCAAAAGTCGTGGAAATATTTAAATAAATCTATGTAGATTTGAATCTCCTCGGGGGAGTAGTCCGCTCTGATGAAGATATTCTCCATGACGCCAGGGATTATGGAGATATTGATAGGTATCGTTTGAGTGATGGTTTCCATATTTCCTTCAGCGTAAATAGCATGCATAGTTAAAGGATTGATAGGACAAGCCTTATCTCCAGTCATAGTCAGAGTGAATTCACCTGCTGCAATTCTTCTTATCTCTGGGAGGAAGTAAGATTTGTGATGAAGATCATCCCAGGGCCTGTCCAGACTAATCATTGGCTCAATAATCGCCTCGTCTGAGGGAAAGACTAAGTCTAAAGAATCAGTATTGGCGAGGGAACCTTGAGCCCATGTAGGCTCAAGAACTGGATCTAACTCTTGTGCGGGAGTCAGATCCGGGTTGATGGAAGCTTGTTGAACTATAGAGTATGCAACTTATTTCACGGAAAAAGGAATGGTCATTCCATGGTGCCCCGTCCCTTCCATCATGGCTGGTGGGGAAGGAAGAGTCCATGGATTGTTAAAGTAAGTCATGCGAAATGACGATATTTGAAAGATTTCATCCCTAGGCTGGTCGGGGACAACCAACATGTAATGGACATTGCCGATCGGAGGCAGGTAATTGAAGGTACCCATGAAAGGTGGGCACAAACCAACCCCTACGTTGATGATGTCAGGCTGAGGATTATCAATCATCGGGACCGTGGATACCCCCAATGAAGGGTCAGGACAAGAGAAGGATAACTGATCAATGGTCATGATCTGGCCCTTGTGTGGAAACAACAAGACCTGGAAAACTGTCGCGACCACTTCTTGCATAGCGTAGGTCC
Organism: Picea mariana; assembly: GCA_032191745.1. NCBI lineage: Eukaryota > Viridiplantae > Streptophyta > Pinopsida > Pinales > Pinaceae > Picea > Picea mariana. Next base: position 15,667 of record JASDQU010240427.1, on the reverse strand, counting down.
AACTCCTTCCTAACAAGAGATTGTAGTYGAGAGACGCATCGAGCACTTCAACTTTGACGCACACGATCTTCCCTCCTAACTACATGGGAAAAGAGGGGATGATTGCATGTGGTYGGAACAAATGATCATYGAAAGCAGTAAGAAGAGTAGGTGACGRAGACAAAATGGGTTGGCCAATGGCCTTCCAACACRCCAAATACATCAYRCATGTCGAGGCACCCTCATCAACCACCGTGCAGAAAATGTTCTGAGTAAAAWTTTTCGTGGTGTAAGCCACTATTATCTAAAACGCCACGTGGTAAGGAAGACAAGGTTTTAAGTCGGTCATATCAAGCATGATCGTTCCTAGATTACAAGTCTCAGGAGATCCTAAGGCAGCTAACAAGGCCTTTCTCTGGGAAGGGCAGCTCTAGAGGACTTCCAAAGCAGACATTGCACAAGGGGTTTGCGATAAATCCTCCACCACAGAGTAATTCTGGGTGGCCCTTGCGTTTGGGTTGTGGGAAGATTTCTTGAACACTCCTTTTGGGATGCGTGTCATTGTTTCTCCCAACGTCTTCTCAGTATGGAGAGGAAGAGATGGGTTTTCGACTTCTTTACCCTTCTCAGAGGTGTTTGGTATTCCGTAGTCATGTGTCCTAGTTGTTAAGTCAACGCTACCTTTCATCATGTACACATTCACAAACGAAGGATTACTTGCAGACGAAGGGGGTACCTGATTACCCCCTTCCACGCTCGAAGAGGCTTGAGTTAGATTTTTCTCGTGTGGAAATGGGTTTGTTAACACAACAGGCTGCTACTGTGCCAATAAATTCTACGCCTCCGCAAGTCGAGGGCACTGGTGAGTCAGGTGGTCCTCCTTGCAAAGATTACATGGATACTTCAACTTATTCTTTTCAGTGTTTCCCCCACCAACATTATCGGTAGGTTTCTTATCCCCCTTACCCTTCTTTCGTTGTTTCTTATTTCCATCAGGCTGTTGGGTGGCTTTCAGGTTTGTCGATTGCACACTGTGTATATCCGACATTTGAGTAGTGGGAGAAGCCGAACCAATGGTCTGGCTGTCTGTTGTCTGCTGTATTGACAATTGCTGCAATTGATTCGTCAACTGATCAACGGGCTTCACTTGCGCTGAACCAACAATACCATTAGCATGTGGTCCAGATCTTTGTTTGTTCTTGTCAATTATTGACCTTGGTGCATCTGAAAAAACTTCGTAAAGTAAACCAGACTGAGAGTAAATCATCTCTAGCTGTTAAGCTCTCATTATCGCTTCTTCTTTTGAAAAGACCCTCGAGGTTGCGACGTATTTTTATAGTTGAGGTACCAAATACTTAAGGAACCACTCAAGTAGGAATGTTGGTGGGACTGACACTTTTATCAAACTCTTCTAGTGTCTCCATTCTTGGATGTGATCTGAGATATCGTCTGATTTTTTCTGCTCAAAGTTGGCTAGCAATTTAGTGCCAGTGTCGTATTTCACAGGTAATTGGAAATGGTTTAAGAAAGCCATTGCCATTTCACCGAAGGAAGAGTATCTTGAGTGGTCGAGCTCGATGTACCATTTTGTAGCACTCCCGATGAGAGTGCGTTGAAATAAACACAACTGGACTGAGTCGTCTCTCAATGAGTTGGACGATCACCATAAATGGAAGGTAGTCACATGATCATCTGGATCTTCGTTAGGCTTGGCCTTAAACTTTGGGATGTCTGAAGGAAACTTGGTTGGCATAGGAGGCCAACATGGATCATGACAGATGGGGTCATTTAATAACCTTGTCAAGTTTGGCAAGTGCAGATTTTCCATAAACAGTAATTTGGGTTGTTGATTATAACCAGGGAAAAAGGAGCCTAGAGTTTGGTTGGCACCAGGTTGCCAGGAAAATTTAGGTTGCTGGCCAGGGTTCTGGTAGTAACCATGGTTGTGACCAGCATACGGATTCTGTTCTTGTTGAGATGTCATCGGTTGACTCCCATAATATGATGTAAAGGGCTGGGCTTGTGTCCCATTCCAAGGATTTTGGGAAGGGTTTCCCCCTGCCAATCTAACGGGCATAGGTGTTGAGCCTTGCCCGAGGTTCCATTAACTATGGAAGGGGTTTCCCTCGGTCAGCATCCTTGACGAGGGAATTGATCCCTGCCACAGATTCCAAGGTCCTTGTGAGGAAGGAATTCCTAAGTTTTCCCCTTGTGCAGGAGTAGTACCATGTACATGATTTTGTTGTCCATAACCGGGGTTGCCCCCAACCGAGATGACAGCTGACGAGAAAGAATTGTTACCAAATGCGCCGAAGAAAGAGAATGATGTCGAACCTACCGAGATTCTATAAGAAGGTAGTCCTTGACTCCTTGCTCTAAACAAAATTTAGTTTATGTTTGGCTCGACGGACTGCTAGTGAGCATCGCCGAGCGAAGGGGACGAAGGAGGTATATAACCCCCTCCATAAGGGAAAGCATTATAGGGAGATGAAGTGCCCCCCATGGATCCTTGCAGGGGAGCGTTGGAACTCCCCACCCCGAGACCTAAAGTCTGTAGAGTGGAGTAGGAAAGTAAAATGCTCATACCAAAGCCAGGCATCCCATATGAGAACGGAGGGCCTGTCGCACTCTGGGTAAAAGGAGCAATGATCGCCGCCATAGAGAGAATCGAACCATTTCTTGAGGTAGAGGCAATCGAGACCATAATAGCCTGAACTGACAACGGTTGGTTAGGAGGTAGAACACCCCCTGTAGTGATAGCCGTAGAGGAAATATGAGTATTCCCTGAAGATGTAGCAGCATTTGTTTCCATTTCTTCTTGTGACACTACCTGACGCTCGTAAGGTCGAACCTATATGATGATGGGAGATGATAGATCGATGATTAGAGGGTTAT
>JASDQU010240426.1:118204-131069 GCA_032191745.1 Picea mariana | reverse complement strand
TTGCAGCGCCTCCACCCAGCAACACCGCCGACGCCGACTGAACCGCAGGCCGCCTCCACCATGTCCGCTCTGGACCCCCGCCCGTCCGCTCTGAAGAGGGTAGCCCGCACCTGTGCTTCACCCCGAAGCAGAAACCAGGGATGCGGCTAGCAAGACCTAGCCGCAGAGCCCCCATAGGAAAACCTAAAATCGACACTCAAACCCTAAAAATCGCCGCACCGCTCCGCTCCCTCACCACCCTAATTGCTTAGCTTGCACGGCGTGGATGCAAGCCTCGAAAATTTGAGTCGAGGAAAATGCATATGACATCTTTATAAAATTATACACAAAGTTGAATTCTTTTTGGATTATGTCAAAACAAAAGAATCTTTGCACGTGCATATATTAACAATATGATTAATATTAGAATTAATTAAAAATTTGGACAAATTCAATTTTTGGGTGAGTTATTCTTTTTCACGGCAAAGTTATGTACTAATTTAATTTTTTTGAAATTCTCACAATTCAGAACTTTTTAAAATTGGTTAAAATTTTTCAAAGCAAAATTTCATAAATAAAGTTTTCATTAATGAAATGGAATTATAACTTCTCACAAAATTCTTATAAAACTTGAAAAAAAAAATTAAAAAATATTATTTTTATCCATTTTTCATCTTTCTTCATTAATATTTTCTTACAAAACTTAAAAAAAAAAAATTTTAAATGGTTAATTTTATCCATTTTTCAACCCTCTTCTTTAACTCTTATTATATGGAAAAATAAATTAAACTGACTTTATTTAAAATTTATGTGAATTTTATGCAAATAAGTATAAATGAGTGTGAAAATTTGTATAACGGTGAAATTTATACTATCACATAAAATGTTGACAACAAGGATTGTTTTCCAAGGATGAAAGTTGTTTTTTTTCCAAAGAAAAAAAGCATAATTTTATTTCATCATTTGAAAACAAAATTACATTTTGCATATACACCTTTTGGTGTAATCTAGTTACATTGGAGTCTATAGCTTGATTGCTATTAATGTAGTTTGAGTAATATTTATGCAGTTGTGTCTTCAAAAAAGTCTTCTATTCCTTTTGAGAGTTCTATACTCAAAAGCTATTGTATGTAGCTTAGCCGAGTCCCTAAATTGGGTTGTTTTGTGCATATGTATTCATTACAATTTGTATACAAATGTAACTTTTGGATCTGTATTGAGCTGTAAATGAGATCATTCCAAAAAACATTGGTGCATATATTCATGGGCTTGATCATTTTGGTATTTTGTTACTTTACATTGTCCCATATCCAAATGAACCCCCTCTTTCGACCTTCGGTCCACTTCTTTATTGTTCTACCTATAGACATGTTGACAAATAAGTGAGTCAAATGTTGTCTGTAATAGAAAAATATCTTCCACTAAGGAAGCAAGTCTTGTGTTTGTGCATCTTTGTGTGCCTTTTATCCAATTTATGACATTTAATGAGTCCCCAAAAACATTTAAGGAGTGACAACCCTTTTCAATGGCGAAGGCAATGAGTAGTTTGAGGCTCATTAGTTCAACATAGTTGTTTGTTCCCGTCCCAAAGCCAAAAGTCAAAGAGTAATAGTGAGAATCTGAAAGATGGAGAAATTCTCCTCCTCCACAACAATTATGTTGAGAAGCCCCATCGAAAAAGCCCCAAGGAGAAGATTTGTCGATCTCGACCTCCTGAGACTGTCTAGAAATGACTCTCAATTTTTGAGGGGGGAGGGAGGACAGAATAGCTAAACTCTTGGTTGTTGTGATCTCTGGTGCCAAGGGAAATCCTTTGAAGATAAGAGAGTTTTGTGCTAGCCAAACTCCCCAAATGATCAAAAGTGGTAGCACTCTAAGGCTTTTGTAAACTGGCGCAAACCCCCTTCCCTCCAAAGGGTTGATCGAACTCCCAGTCTAGGATTGTTCAAGTCACCGAACCGAATGGCTCGTCGGGCTCCTAATGGGAACCAATTTAACTTGACACAGACCCTTCACCTTCTCGGCGCAGGTTGTGTGGAACCTACGGACCCTCTCCTTAGCGCTTTCCAAATCTCAACGCCAACGAACGCTAGCTCTCCATGCTAGGCTCCCTCCTTGATGTGACCACGGACTACGACTGTGGGCTAGCTCCCTTCGTGACCCCGTGCTTCAAGACTTTCGCGAATTTCTTGCACCCTTTTCCCCGATTCCCGAATCGACGATTTCTCCAGGACCAAATCTACGGTCCACGTTCTTCTTGTGATCGACGATTGAGATTGAATCGTGAGTTCGGACTTTGTGAGTCCTCTCTTCTCCCAACTCTGCTTTTCCCGATTTGTGAATCAGGGAAGTGTTGATTTCTCACCACGCGTCCTATCTAAATGGATGGCTAGGATTGCTTCGACCCCCAGCTCTTCGGGTATTCACTCCTCGTCTTTTCTCCGAAGGGTTGTACCTCTGAAATGCATAGATATCTGCCACATGTCCTCCTAGATCCTACAGTCCAGAATCACTTCGCACTTCACCCTCCACGAAGTTTGAATTTTTATCCTTGCAATTCTTCCGAAGTCTAAATCCTCGAACTCTCGGAGCTGCTTCCACCTATCTCCTCCAACAATGGACGACTTCACAATCTTCGAGACTTTGGAAAGTCCTCGACCCCTTTGCACACTTAGTGCATTTTTCCCTTTCGAGACTTAGACTATTCTCAAACTCCTTCTACACTCCTTGCATATTTTTGCGCAGACTCTTCTGCAACTTTGCTCGGCTTGAAAACCTTCAAGGTTCCTCGTTCCTCTACGTCCTTCAGAGAACGTTCTCTTGCCCTCCTCGCAGTTTCTCACCCTTCCTCCTGAGCTTGTGAGATGAACTTACAGTCTCCCCGGCACACTCCTTACGCTCGGCTAAGCTTCTCGACGGCTTCTCCCTTAGCCTACCTGAGCATCTTAAGGCATCTCTTTTCCTTTGTCGATGCACTCTTGCAAAGCCTTCCTTCCTCAGAGTGTTCAGCAACCCTGGGGTTCTCTTAAGGATTCCAACACTTCTAGTCATGTTGTTCTTGTACGCTCTTGCACCAACTCAATGCCCTCCTGGCAGAGTGTTCAGTAACTCTGCGTTGTGTTTCCTCCTACATAGTCTTTCTTTCCAAGGTACCCAACCACCTTGAAATTTCCTCCCGAGTCTGTGAATTAACCTGGTGTGCCCTCCTGGCAGTTTCTCTTCTAACTCCATTGAGTTCATACATGCACTCTTTGCGTCGGCTCACGGAGTTTCCACCCTCTATCGTGCACTCCTTGCACTTAGCCTAGAGAACTAGACTTAATACGACACATTTACGGATAGAAAATTGTATCTCTTTCCCTGTAGACAATTTCTAACATTCATCTACAACTCAAAATGCATACAAATGACATTCAACACAAAATATCCAATACACAGAAATTGATAATAGGAAAAACTATCATCTTTTATTAATGGTGAAATGTCCATTTACAATATGATTCTGGAATGCTACTGAGTCTCGATGCTTCCATGTTTCTCCCCCTCAACAACAACAACAACCTTCCTAATTTGGCTTACAATGATTTTTCATCAAGCTCCAATAGCCTCTATTAGGCATACAATACAAATATTTATACAAGAGGGGCTCGACAAGCTTCCCTCCAAGCTAAGATAATGGTGTCAAATCACCATTCAAAATGCTTGTCTAGTGGGCAAATTAAAATGATGGAAATCTGCTCCAAATCGGATGCAGATCCCTCCTACCGTCAACCACTTAATAGCGACCTTATCTCCAGCCTGTGCGAAGGCACAACTTGGCTCTTCCAACCTGTCGACAGTAATTGCCTTAATCACGCCTTAGATTCTCGAAGGCAAAACGAGAGGGTGGTGCCTCTCCCTTCCTTGAATGCACACCACACGTGTAAATCGACTGGTGCATGATGAGGTGGAGCGATGCTCCTGCATCATAAAATCTGGAATTCCACCAAGATTTCCAAGCATGTTCTAGATCTTGTCTCGACCAGCTGCAGGGTAGGTCTAAAAGTCTGGATACTTCAGTCCAGACTTTGATGATATAACTACAATTTAGAAAGAGGTGTACAATATTCTCTCCTTCAGATTTTCAAAGGGTGCACCAACCTGGGCTCGAGAAATTCCTCTTTTGTAGAATATCCCATGTCGAAACTTTATTGTTTAAGACATTCCACATAAACAATCTTGTTTTGGATGGAATTTTTAGCTTCCAAAGTTTTCCCCACCACCAAACAGTCTCTCACTGGGCCATATCTGAGTTTAATTTTAAATAACCCAACTTTGGAGTATATGACCCTGAAGGAGCCGAGTCCCAGATCAATTCATCCTCACAGTCTATGAGACTTATTTGAGAAATCTTTAAAATTTGTATGTATCTTTCCAATTCAATTGTATCATCTTCACTTAATCCCAACCTGTTAGCTTCCTTCCAACCTTGTGACCATAAAGTGGTGAGTCTTGGATCAGCCAGGTTGTTTAAAGAATCAATACCAATGTGTGCAAATGTTGGATAAGTTGATCTGAGAGTAAATGTTGTCCTTCATTGCCTGGCCAAGGATCTTTTCCAAGTTTGAAGCATTGGAAGTTACCTATTTTCCAAGCTAGTCCATTTTCTATGACCGAGAAGGCGTTTATAATCGCTTTCCAAATCACCGAGGCACCTTTTATAGATTTTTGTTGACTTTTGAGCCAAATCTCCATAGGAATTGGTTCAATATATTTTTTCACTACTACCTTTTTCCACAGACTAGTGGAGTTTAGAATACGCCAACCTCCCTTGGCTGCAAGTGCTTTGGAGAAGAGGAAAATATTTTTTAGGCCCCAGCCTCCAAGTGCCTTTGGAACATCATTTTTTTCCCAACAGACCCAAGGGATTACATGTGCATCCTTTTTACCACTCCATATAAATTTAGAGGTGAGTTTTCTTGTTGCTTCCAGAATTCATTTTGGGATCCAAGATAGGGACATCCAATAAACAGGAATGGCTTCCAAAACTGATTTAACAGAACCAGTCTACTTGCGCGTGAGAGCCACCTATGATTCCAGATGTTTAGTCTTTTATCTATTTTCTTCAAAATCCACTTCCAATCATCTTTTCTATAATCATTTGGTTTTAGTAAAAAACCCAAGTACTTTAGTCCATCATCTAGATTATTTTCCTCAAAGGGGAAGTGAAGCCTAAGAGCTTGACCTTCTTCTTCATAGATTAAATTTGTAGTGAGAGTCGATTTCCCTTCATTGATTTGCATTCTTGTTGCTTTGGAGAAAAGAGTAAGGATATTCCTTAATGCCTCTGCCTCCCTTCTGGAACCTCCACTAAAAATTAATACATCATCCACAAAGAGAAGGTGAGTGAGGTGCAGAGCTTGTGAGATTTTGATTATGGGAAAAGAGCCCAATCTTTTTGCTTTCGAGATAGCTCTGTTGAGTCCTTCAACAACTAAGAGAAAAAGTAGGGGTGATAACGGACACCCTTGTCTTAAACCTCTTTCTGAAGGAAAAAAGGAACAGGCCAAGCCATTGATAAGAACAACAAAAGAAGCAATAGTGAGACAGTTCATGGCCCAGTTAATGAAGGGGACTACAAAACCCAAATGGGTAAGTAATAAGCGAATAAACAACCAACTTACTCCGTCATATGCTTTGGAGAGATCAATTTTTAGCATTGCACCTTTTAATTTCCTTGTCTTCATGCTGTGAAGTCCTTCTTGTGCTATTCCTATGGCTTCATGAATTTGTCTTCCTTCCAAGAATCCAAATTGTTCTTCCGAGATTCTTTCTAAGAGTATTATTTTTACCCTTCTTGCAATTACTTTTTAAATGATTTTATAGACATAGTTACAAAGTGAGATTGGGCGAAAGTCATCCAAGGTTTCCGGATTATCTATTTTTGGGATAAGTGCAAAGAAGGTAGAGTTTAGACTTTGTGGTATTTGTCTTGAAATCCTAGTGTCCTCTATCATCTTCAGAAAATCCTGTCCCAATATCTCATAACAGCCCAGGAAGAATTCAATAGTCCAGCCATCTGGACCCGGGCTTTTGTCTTTTTGAAAACTCTGAACAACCTCTAAGAGTTATTTTTCCGTTACTTCTTCCATCAAGAGTCAATTGTTTGCTTCATCTACAAATATGGGAAAAAGTTGAGCCATTTGTACCACTTCTTCTATAGATGCTTGAGTCTATGCTTTGAAAAGGTTTTGGAAGTAATTTTTCTCCAGTCTTGACATACGTTCAAAAGTGTTTTCCATGTTTCCTACAGAGTCCTTTTGCTGCTAGATGGTGTTGACATTCCTTCTTCCTTTGGCAAAATCTTGGGAAAACTTTGTATTCTCATCTCCACTTTCCAACCAGATAGCTCTACTTTTTAATCTCCAAGACTCTTCCTTTTCCTTGAGTAGTTTGTTCCTTCTTTTCTCCATAAGTAGTAGTGTGATTTTTGAATCTGGAGTAGCAACCCCCCCCCATCTCCCCCTTCTTCTTCAGAAAATCTTTGTAGCTCCAATTCAATTTCTTTTAGTTCCTTGTCCTCATTTTTTCTTTTTTGGGAGGCCTGGGGTTTTACTACCTCTTTGATCCTTTTCAGGTTTTCTGCAAACTAAAAGGCTGTCGTCTGAGGACAGTCCTGTTGGAAGGGTATCCAATTCTCTTTTACAAGACCAAGAAATGATTCATCTTCCAGCCATGTCTTGTTAAATTTGAAAGGATTGGTTGGCTTCTTTGTTCCTTGTTTGTATTCCAAGAAGACCAAGTAATGATCAGATATACCCCCAAATATGATCCATTGTTTTAAAGTTAGTTGTTTTTCCAAAAGGGAATCAGCTATCAGAAAAGCGGTCCAACCTTTTAGCAACTCCTTCCCCCCCTACCCTGTTATTTTTCCAGGTAGGGTTGAGCAAGATGGGGTCAAGGTCTGCTAATTTGCATTCGACAAATTTTTGACTGAAAAACTCGGCGAGAGGGGTAGACCTAACATGTTCCCCCCACACTTATGAAGGCCCCAGTGAGAGGTTTAAATCTCCCCCTAAAATCAGATGATCTTTTAAAAAGGAATTTGCGAGGAGAGATTCCCATAAAGGTTTTTTGTTCTGATAAGGTCCATAGACGTTAATAATATGAAGATCTTCCTTTAATTCCGAAGCCATAATAGTAATACCAAGACTTGAATCCATATCACAGGTATTTAAGACCTGAATTGTTTGAGTGTTCCATCATGTTTCCAAACCCCCAGATCTTCCCAAGGCATCAAATGTTTTGAAATTCCATCCAGGGAGTAGCTGCTCCAGACAAGATTTTACCTCTTCACCTACTCCCAAGGTTTATTGTAGGAGTAAAACATCAGGGTGTTCCGAAGAGATCACCCTTTTCAAGGATGTTTTTTTTAGGGCACCTGCCAAACCCCTACAGTTGAAAGACATGCACTTCATCCCGTAACCCTTCCCCGAGGCCTCATTTCTCTAAGTGCCCTTTCAATTTATTGTTGTTTTCCATACAGAAGTTTTATCCTGGCTTTGGTCTGTGCTTTTGAAATCAATTATTTTCTCCCATGGCCTCCTTTATCAAAGGATGAAATTACTTCCTTTCCCAGCCCTCCCTATGGTAAGGTTTCCTTCTATGATCTAAGAAAATAACGAGAAGTCGTAGTCTTAGTGGAGAGAGAGGATGACAAAGAGTCGTCTTCAACAAAATAGAGTTGCTTTGGGGAGGGTGGGTCGCCCGAGGGAGAACATTCCTTATAAGGGTCTGAGCCTCTCTCAGTCTGTGGAGTAGGACTAGTATTTATAGACATATTTTTTAGAGCCTCCAACCACTCATTGCCTTCTAGAGCCAGATTTTTAATTAAAATAGTAATAGGGGGAAGGATTACCCATGATCGGAGTCCTTGTGCTTCCCAATCCATAATTGATAAGACTTGTAGGCCCAGATTCTTCCTCCGCTTGTCCTCCTAGAGAAATAAAGCAATCTTGCTAGCGAGGTTCTTTGGGGGCAACTGAAGGTTGCTTTATGACCGTTGTATCTTAAGCTTCAACATATGTATTTTCTATGTGTCGGCTGCTGTCTTCCTGAGTCACTTTCTTTCCTTTAACACTGTAATAAGCTCTTCCTCTAGTTCTTAAATGCAAATGGAATTTCAACACCAGGTGCCCATATTGATGGCACCGCAGGCATCTAAACGAGACGTTTTCAGAATCCATAATTTGTGAATGAGTAAAGCTTCCCAAGATTAAATCAATTTCCTCTCCTAGTCCTTCTCTAACATTTAAATTGACTATAATCCTTTCTATTTTCCTTTGTTTTGTCTCTTCAAAGGATAAATCTTCTTCTAAGAACTCCCCCAAGAAATTTCCAATGGCTTTGAAGTAGTCCAAAGTCCAAAACTGTAGCGATAGTGCTGGGAGACAGACCCAAACTAACATTTTGTCCATTTTTTCTCTGCTGGCATCAAAAAGGGGGTTCCAGGGATTTAAGAAAAGAGGGGAGTTGTTGACACTCCAATTTTTTCCCAAAACCCATTTTGCATGATCTGGTTGAAGAAAGTTGAAGGCGAACTAATTCCTGTTTAATTCAATGATCTCTGGGACGTATCCAAGATGCTCTTTCCAAGCCGAATGTGCCCACTCAATGATGGTTTTGTGCGCAAAGGATTTGCCGCTAGCCCTCCCGAATAGGGTCTGGTTTTCCAACTGAATGACAAGGTTCATTCCTACTTCTTCCCTGAGCACAAGATTCCCCATTTTTCCTTTGGTTTTTAAACCTTTCCTCTTTTGTTTATGCCCCGCACTGGTTTTTCCCCTTTGTTCATAGGAACCTTCCAGACTGACTAAAGACCTTTGAGTTAACGGTGTGAAGCCCCCTCTGTCCTGGACAAAACCCCTTTGATCTTCAACGTCGAGGAGGGATGAGATAAATCCCTGGGTGGAATTTTTTTTGGTTGGGTCCTTCAGAAACCCCATGAATCGTGTGCATAAGCACGCCGCGCTACCTTACTCCTCACCCTTTTCTGGGAAGACCTTTGAACCGCAAGGTAAAATCCCGCACCTGTCGTTTTTTGGACTGATAGGGGGCGAAGAGAGGATAAACCATCCTTTCGCCTGAGAGATCCAGTCCAAGACTAGGTCATCTAGGGGGGCAAGAGAGGAAGTAATTCCTCCTTCAGGGTCCAGATGACTAGAGGCAAAAAACTCCAGAAAAGTCTCGAAGAAACCATAAAAAAAATCATTTCTTAAAGGTGACGGGGAGGGGGTCAACTTACCAGTGAGGGTAGGTAAAACTGCATCAGGAGCCTGGTGCAAAGCCTGTCTGAGAGGGGTTTCCTCCTCTGCAGTTTTACCTACCCTCACTGGTAAGTTGACTGGTGCAAAGCCTGTCTGAGAGAGGTTTCCTCCTCTGCATGGATCCCTAGACCTAATACTTCCCCACTAATTTGTTGTCTTCTAGTGGCCATGTGTTCTGGCATCTTCTCCATGGTGACTTCCCGACTCTCCACGTCTTCCACTCCAAGTCGGAACCCGATGGAGGAAACTATCGTGGAAACAACAACTCTGAATTGAGAAAAGACTGGGAAAGAAAACCGCCAAAGAACCTATGTGCAAACCACCATGATTAACCTGACCGCTAGGTTAGGGGAGACTGTGGACCTTAAGGGTTAACTGCAGTCGCAGATCACAGAAAAGATATCGACCGCAGAGTCCATCGCCCCCTAGATGGATGGTTGGTGTTAAAAACCAATTCCCATTAAGGATATTTTTTAAGCAATGATGAAATTTTTACCAGGTTTAATGGCAAGAATATCACCACATGGTATATAATAAACCTAATATACAAGAAATGCATTTGCCATGAATATGCAATTCAACAAAGAAGAAGACTAAATGTTTTATAACTAAAAAAAATTCGGGTTTTCCATCACAAGAACCTAGTCAACCAATCTTGGTTGTAAAATGCAATTTGGATTGATGAAATTGTTGCTTTGGGTGTAAAAATGGGTTCAACGTCCTCCTTGAATACCCCTATTGCAACTAGTTTATGCAATGCTAACATTCGATATCTGTACTTCCACCAATTAAAAATTTCAATTTATTGTCATGTTATTCTAAGATGCCAGAAAATGGTCGTTTCTTAGCATGTTTAGACCAATGCACTCAAGAAAATTATAAACACCTATTAAATAAAGAGTAAATTAATAAGTTTTACAAATTCAACTTTTTTTTATGAATTCATTTTTTCCTAGTGAGATAAATTTATGCTCTATTCCACTCTTTTTTTGAAATTATATAATCATCTTAAAATGAACTAAAACTCTTAAAGTCAAAGTTCCATGATCATAATTCCATTAATTAAATGGAGTTATAACTCCCAAGATAATTCCTATCGATTTTGGTGAAAATTTCCACCAACAAAAATTGAACTTGTCCACATCCATTGAATAATATTCTCACCATTGATTATATATCATGTTTGAATACTAATACAATATCCTATTAACATAAACTTAAACCAATTTAATTTGTTGAATATATATTAAGTTTTTTTTTATGATGAAAGTAAACTAATTTTAAAACGTTAAATACTTTTCTATCATAAACAAAAGCTTTACACCTACCAAAAATTAAACCTAAATTATTTACATGGCGATATTTCATACCAACTATTAAACCTTAACACAATCAATTAAAAAATATTTTTTCCATATCAATATTTATTTTGTTTTACTTTCACGTAATTGAATACTTTGACCATCTTGTGGCAACATTTTCTCTTCGTCATTCAACTTTATCCTTTGTAAAAAATAATTGGGAAACATCTTCCCTCATTCATCCCTGTTTTCAAAATATTCTAAAAGCTTAAAATCTTTGCAGTTGGGCTTCTTGCATTCAAAATAATATTTTTGGGAAACATTTTGTCTATGTTAAAAATCCCTACAATGTTGGTAGGTGGGCTTCCTTCATCCAAAATGATTGAACTACTCAAGCAAAGAATATGTGGCCATTGCTAGCCTAGGAAACATTAGTTTATGAGTGCTTACCTATTGACTTTGTCAATACAGATAATGAATTAGCTTTTGGTTCAGAACTTGGGTCCCTTCAACTTTACATACTTTTTACATTGTTGCAACCGAAATGACTTAATTGACTCACTTGGGAACCAAGTTTAGCTATTTTTTAATAATAATAAAATATGCCACAAAGCATTGAGCACATAAATATGTTATAAAATTTTATAAAGCCACCTCCATTTTTCCCACCTAACTAGTTTGGTTTTAATAAAGTGAGCCTTAAATGTCAATGAAATTCTAGGTAAGAGTGAGTGGGATGAAGCATAAAGCGTATTCCAGACCAATCTAGAGAACAATTCATTCCATTGTCCTATTTTAGGTTAAGATTTCAATGTAGGATGTAAAACTTTGATGTGATGTAAGGAGGACCACTCGCTATGGTTAAACAACTACCTCAACCAAGTGGACAAGAACCACAATCAATTATTACTTATTTAGTTCAAAATGTGAAGGTGTCATTTCTTTGTCTTCTACCATGTAATAAGACAAATAAAAGCCATGAATATTGGTGGTAACTTTTAATGTAACCAATCAAAAGTAGAACTATGTAGGCTATGGCCACCAAAAGCCTTCTCTATATAACCTTCAAACTTAGATTATTATGTCTTTGATTTTTTAAATGATTTATTTAAACATGAAGTACAACTCACTTTGAGAGGTTGGACATAATTGTGCCAACAAAACAACTTTAAAAGAATGAATTATTGGAGATAACAAGTGATTTAACTATGCTAGTAAAACAACTTTTAAAGATTAGATTATTGAAAATAAATCCTTTTCTTTTTCATCACATTCAATTTTCTTTTATATTCTCCCCCCCCCAAAAAATGCTACTACTGCCATATTTAGCTCTAACCTGAAACATGATTGATACCATTTATTTTAATTATATTGTTTGGTCTTCTTTTTAATGCTTAAATTATTACATGTTTTATGTGGCTTGTCTCATCTTCTATTTTATGCCTTGTTGTTGTAGTACACACGTTTAGATGAAAACATTTCTTGTGGTGTTTTAAAGAGGAAAGGGCAATTGTAACTATTGACCCACCCTTGATATTGGATTTGATGCTTGTTGATTTGAGTTTTGATTGGTTCTTTGTCACACAACTAAATATATTTCGATATTTCTACATTTAATCGAGTAATTAGAAGTTTCTTTCTTATTGGTTTAGTGTGTTTTTAAATATATTCATTTTATCTTTCTTTGGTTGAGTGATTAAAGTTCTTTAATCAAATAACTAAAAGTTAAAGGTGGCATTATCGGTTGAGTAATTAAAAAGCTCATCAACAACAAATTCATTTGGGTGAAAATAGTAGTGGGATAGAATTTTAGAGTGTCTGAATCTAGAAAACAAAGTATGAACATAAATGAAACCTTATAGCATAGTTTTCATATTAATCTAGAACAACCTCTTTGTGGAGTCAACTAGATGAAAGTGGACAAATAACAAACAAAATTATCCACTTTCTAGTTACAAGATATTAGTCATCAGTGTTATACTTCAGTTATTTGGCTAGCTCCCTCTCCCTTTGGTTGAGCAACTGCATAATGCCCCTCAACCAAGCGAGTGATAGAGTTAGCGATGAGCTACAACTAATTTAGGTCACATTCACTTAAGAAGAATCTACCTACCTACTCCCTCCCTTCATTCATGTTTCTCTGTATTACACATGTAATATGGGCAACATGAAGTTGTCATTCATTTCGACAAGTTGTGACATTATTCTATCTATTTGTTTCAAGTCACCTATTATTTGACAAAGTGTTTCTATAAGGTATTGACCTATCCCATTGTGGTA
>JASDQU010240426.1:97497-108749 GCA_032191745.1 Picea mariana | reverse complement strand
GCTCTGAATCTTTGATACCCAGCTTGGTGCGTAAGGTATAGAAGATATTTGTGAAATCTAGCACTGCTTGGTCTCTTTCTTGCCGCAGTGTGGTCCATTTGGTATATAAGTCGTCATAACTTCCGACAGGGTAGTATTGTTCCTTAATAACATCCTTTAAGGAATCCCAGGTGGCTGTGACTATAAATAATGAGGGTTCCTCTGTTTCCTTTTGCTCACAGAATGTTTCCCACCAATCTTTGACATGGGGGATGAATTTGAGGAGCGCAAAAGTAATATTTTCTCTTTTCGAGAAGTTATGGACAGAAAAATACCCTTCTAGTAGATTCAACCACTTGTCTACAGCATTTGCGTCTATCTAACCTTCAAATATAGGAATATCGAAGTTTATTTGTACCTTGAAGGGGGTGGCACCTCTGCTCGAAGAAGATGTGTCGCCTGTTGGTAGCTGCCAAAGGATTTGCATGAAACTATCCATCATCTCGTTCCTCTGTTGTGTGAGGGCTTCCTCAATCAACAGTTTGAAAGGATTTCCTATCCCATTATATTTATTTTCTCCTTCCATGAGAGGTCGCTTGGGCATGCGAGAGCTTTTTTCCTCAAGAGAAACAAGCTCAAGACCCAACTCTTTGTACTCTGACCTCATTGGGGACATGCATTAAGATGACAAGGAGTAGACCGCTCTGATACCATTGATCTGGATTTTATGAGAAGAATGAAATGAATACAAATTATTAATAGATTCTTAACACAAAATAACAGTGATACAGTAAAACTGGTTTTCTATTCAATAATGAAATAAGCTGAAACTGTAAAATGCAGCAGAAACAAGCTTGCTAGAACGGTGGCGACTTATCTCTGAGAAGAGATGTGACGGCTGCGCTCATTCGCAAGAAGATGATTAAAATGAGGCTCAGAAGGCCTTTTACAATAAACAAGAATGCCAAAAACCCTAGACATCCAAAAACCTAACCCTAGGAGATGAAGAGTCAAAAGTCATGTGGACCCCGTTTGGGTAAGTTAGTACATTAACTTCCTGGGGTCGTAACTTTTGCATACGATCTTCGTTTTAGGAGTATGATAGCCCGTTGGAAAGGTATCATTGAGGATATTCATTTTGGGGCTTCAATCATGCCATAGTAAATCATTGAGAATATCAATCTCGAAAAACCTTCATTTAGGCCCTCAAAATGGCCCTAGAAGTGAAAACTGCTAAAAATAGTAAATTGCTAAAATTGCCAAAAAATTGTTTTGAGCCAGTTGGAAAAGGTGGGTTACCACCTATATCCATCTGGATTAGTAGTCTCCAAATCTTACGACATATCTCTTTGTAAGGTAGGCCACCCTAGAAGCTTGTATGATGTTAGTAACTTAGGAGTTAATAAAGAGAAAACTACATCTCCACATTTAATGAACTTTTCCAAATCTTTGGTTCTACATGGATCTCTTTGTAGGGAAACCCACTTTATAAGAAACTCGTATCATGTCAATAAGTAGAGATATAATAAAGAGAAAACACAAGTCCCTCGTATGGTCTTTATGTATACTATTAATATACAATGGAACTCTTTGTAAACAAGGAAACATTAGAAGCTAACATCATGTCAGTAACTAGAGATATCATAGAGAAAGAGAAGACACCACTCCATTTTGGTCTTTGAATGACTCTTATTAAACAAATTTTTGGTTTTAACTATATCAAACTTGAGGGGAAATGTAGTCTTTCTTGATCTGTCGAGCTAATGAATTAATTAAGTGCACTAAAGTGGGATAGACAACGTAACGTTCCCCAACCCAACTGAGGAACATTACATGCAGAATACTCATGAAAATTTAAAAATTTGTTGCTAACTAATTTCATGTAGCTCAATAACCACGAATTACAACCATATTTCACTACTCTCTGATACTATTAATTTAGTGTATCTACATCATGCTAAAATAAACATGAAATGTAACTAGAAAACTCAAATACGACATCACATAAATGAATCTTATACACAAAGTTCATGCGCAACCATTAGATGCATAAAATGACAAAAAAACAAGATAAAACACTTATCTTTCAAATTAGTTGTGCAACCAACTGCTTGGGACGAACGATCCACACAACCATAGACTTGTTATTCTAAAACTCAATGACAAGTCACCCCCGAGCTGAGGTATCAATCCACAAAAGAGGGTGGTCTCTCATTGTCCAATCACGACTCAGAAAACCCACAACCCACTGACATTCTCCTACAGATGTCCCGATTTTCCACCAACTCTCTTCCTCTCAACCTGCCCAACCCAAGGAATGTACCCCTTCACTGATCTCAGTCCCTCAAGCATCCCATTCATTTATCAACGTCTCTCTAGCACATGTAACCAAGAATCTCTCTGTTGGGAACTCAAGGGAACTCACTCCCAAGAAAACTACCAACAACAACAACAAACACTTGTTGTTATAGTGAAAATCACACAGGAGTTCACTCTTCAGGCCCGACAAATTGTCTCTTCAGTATTCACCCCCTAAACGCTCCAATTACACTCTAGTATTCTCTAGAATTCGCCCTCCATGGATGCTCTAGATCCAAGCTCTCTTTCTTGCTCTCTACTTGTTGTTCATGCCAAAAAATTGATTATCTAAAACTGTTATAAAGGCCCATACAAATTTCTCTCTTTTGGATTGTTTGCTTAACTCATACACTTCCCCAAGTTGATTGTACTCAGCTCCCATGCTCCCAATAACTATGGGATGTTACTTCTCACACTCACCCTCTTACATGCATTCAATGATTGGCTTTGGGGACACTGAATAAAAAAAATAGAGTTTAATACATAATGATAATAAAATTCAAGAATGTGGGTGTAATTAATAAACATGGGTAATTCCCCCTTGGACCCCTCTCTTAGACATTCTCCTAGACCCTCCCTTCTCTTGTGGATTAATTCAACCCCCATCTCTATTTTATTAGGATATTTAGACACTTAGGAGTTAGTTAAGATCTACTCGGTCTAATGTGTCATTAGGTAAAAGTGTGTTTCTTTAGTATGCATTAGTATGCATTTGTAGTTAGGAAATTCGGCGGTCACGATATGTTCCCTACATAGAGTGATCTGACAGTTCATATTCTCCTCAATCTTAACGACCATTGATCTGTGGCTTAACACTCGATTGGTCCATGATATCTATTTAAAGAGCATGGAGGGTCATTTGCCGATGATCGATTGTGAGAAAATCTCTTGTAAAATCTCTCTGTAATTTTTTTTCTTTTGCATTAATAAACTGCTCCAAGTGGCCGCGTTGGTTGGGACCATGGATGTTTCCCCGTAGGGGTTTTACCATGTCAAAACATCGGTGTGTTCATCTTTGATCTGGTTGTGTGATTGGTTACTGAAGGTTTTCATCATCTGTTGGAATACCTGTGTTGTCGAACATGGTATCCGAGCTTGTTTGAAGACTTGCTCCTATTGTAGATCGAGATCGTGAAGCCGAGTTGTCTCATCTCCATTTTCTGTCATTTCCATACATTTTTGGGCTGAGAGGACTATTCCATTGTGTTTGGAGCGATCATTTCAGTCAGGAACAATTTTTTTTTCACTTGAAAAGGTTTTTGTTTGCCCAAGATACAACCATTTCAGTCAGATCCAGAAGTATAAAGCCTGAATACACATTTTAAAATTTTTTGCAGAGTATTATTTTGGTTTTATTTCGGTTTATATTATCTATTTATGGGTTGCTACTCTTTTAGATCTGCGTATTCTCTTTGCCCCGCGCCCTGTGTGATCTCGAAAAATCAGAAACAGATAGGAAAATGTGCATCTTCCGGGTAAGCTAACCAAGATTTAACCCTTGTTGTCATCGAGAAGCGAAATCTTTTTCTTGTGTGAAATTAGTTTTTTTTTAGCACGCTCTCCAAGGTCATCTTTCACAACAACAACAACAACACCCTCAATCCTCTTGCTAAACAATGCAATATGTTTTGCTAGACCATTTCGTTAAAAAATGTCTTATTAAGTAAGAGGTCTTGAGTTCAAGTCTCTCTTTTTGTTACTTTTTTTGAAAAAGTTCATGCTCAAATTGTAAAGTGTATTTCACTTCAAGTATAAAAGTGAATCACTATAATTAGATTTAATATTTTATTTTAGAGTTATTTATTGCATGCAACTTTTCTTTTATAAAGTAAATTCATTGTAAAAGTGATCCCCACTTCTCTTTATAAAAGTGGATCACTTCATAAAACAACTTATACCACCACATGGTCCTTTGGTTATTGTTTATGCATTTTTCTAAAAATGGCATAACTTTCACATTCGAAGTCCGTTTTTAGTGTCGTTTTTTTTAAAACCGCCTAATTTTTCGAGTTCTTTCCATCCAGATCATCAAATTCAGTTTTTAAATCCTTATTATCCGCATATTTAATATGGATTCTACAAGTAATCTCTTGCTTACCAACACCAACTACTTCCAATGGAAATCCCATATGGAGGATTTATTAAGAAGTAAAGGCTTGTACTGAATTACCTTGGGAAAGGAAACAACACCCATTGATGTTGATAAGAAATTCAAATGGGATAATATGAATGACGAAGCATGTGGATTAATCGGAATGTCCATCTCTCCTGATTTAAGATTCCACCTTCAATCAATTGATAAATCCAAAGAAGTTTGGGAAAATATTGAATCTGTGTTTGGTAAACACATTATTATTCGAGCACAACAGTTATAAAATCAAGTACTGACTTTAAGTCCAAATGATTTTTCTTGCATTGAAGACTATCTATCTAAGTTTAAAACACTCAAAACTTTATGTGAAGAATGTAAGATAAAGATAGAAGAGGATCGTTGCATCTATCTTATTATTTCTAAGCTAGGTAGTGCATATTATGTGTTTGTATCTACCTTTTATGCCATGTAAGAGGCTCTAGGGACAACTTATAAAAAACCCAGTCTGGAGAACTTTTTTGATGCTTTTATTAGAGAGCAAGATAAGCTTGTACAACTTGGAGTGATCAACACTGCAGGTACCTCCAACAAATCCTTAGTCATCCATCAGAAAGATAAACCCAAGCATCCCAAGAAGCAACATCCTCACCATAACAACAAACAATATAAGGGTCCCAAACCCACTCAGACAACTTCCACTCCTAATGGTGACAAATGAGCAAAATATAAAAGTAAGAAGACTGACAAACATTACAACTTTTGTTATAAAGATGGTCATGATGAGTCCAAATGTTTCAAGAAGATGGTAGCTTTAGAAGCAAAGATGAAGAAACACAACATCAGTATTGATTCTACTTCTTCTTCTTCTTCTCATTGACATGCAGTTTCTGCTTCTGGTTTCTCCTTCAATACAACTTCCACTTCTTCTTCTGATGAGTGACTTATTGATTATGGAGCATCTTATCATATGGATAATGATAGAGACATATTTTCTGCTCTAAATGAATGTAACACCAAGAAAATATTTGTTGGTGATGATAGATCTCTTGGTGTTGAAGGATCTGGAACAGTTCAAGTAGAAAACGATCATTTCAATGATGTATTATGTGTTCCAAGTCTTTCTTGTAACCTTCTATCAGTATATCAAATCACTCATTCAAGTGAAGGTAAAACCATAGATTTTTCACCTCACCAAGTTGTAATCAAGGATCTAAAAGATCCTAAGCATGTTCTTGCAACTGGAATTGCTAATGATATTACCAGGTTGTACAAGTTTGACAACTTTGAGTCATCATCTTTTTCATCAGTTTTTGTTTCTCATAGCGATGACTTGAGCAAACTTTGGCATGAGCGGTTTGGTCATCTAAACTATCGCTCATTGCAACAACTATGTAATCAACAGATGGTGATTGGTATTCACAATGAACTCAATCCCATCCTTGAAGAGATGATACTTATTATGTTCCCTGTATAAAATGGCCTTCTTGTCATACAAGTATGGACTTCTCAAAACCATCACGCAAATGTCGAGTGGAGTAATGTTTAACTCTACCTCATTAATAAGATTGGATGTGATTGTGAACCATAAGTTGCATCGCTTAGTCACCTGTACCTAAGCATTATTACAAATCCAACCCAAAGGATACAGTCTTGGATGAGGCCTAGTTTCCAATCCCAACTTCTGAACAACTTGCTCTGAAATAAGATTTACTTGTGATCCACTATCAACAAGTGTATCAGTCTTAGTGTTCTTTGAGATAACTCGTAAATGAAACAAATATTTTCTTTTCCTTCCATCAAGGATTACTTTATACTTTGAAAAATAAATATGCGAGATGAAACTTGAAACAAAATATTAACCTTTGATGTCCATAGTTGTAACCTTAGTTTCATTCTTAGAATCTGATCGAAGATCCTAAACTATGGTCGTGGTATTCTTTTTACCCTTTCTAGAATGAGCCCACTTCGAATTCAACTCTGGATGCAACTTCCAATGATGCTTCTCATCATGTCCTTTCTTCTTGCAATGAGACCATGTATGCTTCTTCCTTTCTTTACCTTTCGACTGCTTCTCGAAGTTATGTGGATTCCTTTTTCCTTTACTACTAGTTCTCCGAGCGTTCTTTCGATCCTCATACATTTCTTCCACCATGGCCTTCATTGCCATGAACACATAAAATAATTTATCTTCAGTACCGAAATGATTTGGATTAGAAGAATCCCTATCTTTTGTTGAATACATTTCTTGCTCAGAAATGCACACCTCAAACCAATCTCAAGAATGTACTCTGCAATGATCCTTCACCAAGCTTAGATCTAGACCAACGTAAGCATTCACTTGAAAATACACATCAAAACCATCTCTTATACCACATGATATGAAAATACCAAACGAGTTCTGATACCATCTTGATTTGAAATATCAATAAGACTCTAATACAATTCAGCCCCAAAATCCTTAGATGCCAATTAATTCTTAAATACACATAAACATCTAACCATATTTAGGAAATTGAAGATCACTTGACTATTTGCAAAATATCACGTGAATGTCTTACTTGTCCATAAACCCACAAATTGATGATTAAATTGAAATGTAAATGAGATGACACAATAGAAAATAAAAGAACTCAAAATACATATATAATTGACATACATCACTGCATCTTCAAAGTCCCTTTAAATAGTATGATTGTTCTTCATCATCTCAAAATTCCAAATTTACAATACAATATAGGCTTACAAAAACACAATTTTGAAGACACTCCAAAAATCCGCTACTCAAATGTATAAATGGAGTGCAATGTTGAATTCCTGGCAAAGAATCGTGCAAAATTGATATAAAATACTTGAAATTCCATCAAGGTACCCCTCGACACGCTTTACAGTGTTACCTCAAGTGCCTTGTACCCTCGACATGCATTGCAAGGTAAAAAAATGTATTAAATTATGTGTGTTGTGTGTCTTGGGGTGCACTCCATTAAATAGGGCACCCCTCTTAACCAAATTTTGAAACTTGTGGCAAGCATTAACTATATTTTGGTTCATAGTTGTAACTAACCAAACATAGTGGAAAGTTGGTTAGCAAAGGTTGTTTAAATCTTTTTTATAGTTGGTAGGTCAGGGGTTCCATTCCCACCGACCTCCATATTTCATGGTTTGTTTGTTGGTGTATATAATAATAATTACTATATATAACATATAGTTTTAACAAGCAAAAAATTCCCGTGCGGATCTTTAAAACTATGTTATATGGTTATAATGTTATAACCATATAACATATGGTTACATAATATGCCTCCATAGAATTTGTTGGTATCCCCCCTTATTTAGTGGAACGGTCCCATGATAAATAACGAGACCATGGGTCGAGGGCTTAGGCCCTCGGCCCTATTTACCCTCATTTAAAACTTCTTACCAACTTAAAACATTTCAAAGATATATAAGGTTAAGTAACATTGTGGTGGCTCGTTGGTAGTGGGGTCTATGTTAAAACTTTGGATGATTATGGAGGTCACGGGTTCGACCCCCATTGACTCCATGAATTTTCATACACATTAACCATTGTAGGCCAATGGGATGTTTCCATGTGGCAGCCTCTCATTGGTTCTCCAATGCCACTTGTCAACTTGCAGTTGGACCACCTGGAGGTACAGTCTACCCAGTCAGCTGCCAATTAAGTGGCACGTGTCACCTCTTTATTTGCCTTGTACTTTGACTTGGGTTGACTGGAACTTTGACTGCTTGTATATTTTTCATACAAGCCCCATTTGAGGCATTGCTTGTGTCGTTGGAACATTGATGATGAGTTCTACGCATTGATGTCGTTTTAGGGACAATTTGAGATGGTCGAATTTTGAGCATTTATGGATCCCCTGGGACCTATGTGAGCGTTCTGAATCCTCAAGTACCTATGTGAGCATTCCTTATATCCTCTTGGATCAACAATGGCTGGTTTTTAGTTTTCTATTCCCAACCAAATTACAAACTAGAAACTACGTTTATGAAGAAATACAATTGAAATAGGCTCCAATAATTAAAAGCCCAACTTAAAAAATAGTCATGATGATCCCTTATGGACACATAAAAGCTATTGCTAAGCTAGATAGATGTTATTTCAATTTTTATCAACAAATTTCAATTCCAAATTCGTTGTCCAAAGATTCTAATTTTATAGTCCAATCAAATTATTGTCAACATCCCTGTTGAAGATAGATCGACTCCTAGATGGGTATTTCAAATTTGCTCTATGTTGAAGCTGGCAATACAACATAGTGATTTTATTGTAATCCAAGATTCGTCCAACTTAATTTTCCTACATTGATGAAAATGACATCGATGGATTTGTTGTGAGAATAAAAAAGGGGGTGTTACGAGGAAAATCACTCTATGGCATGGGGTAAACCACAACAGACAGAAATGACTGCATAAATCAACTCTAATCTCAAGTATGCTATATAAACAAACATGCTAACAAGACAATATAAAGAGCCTACCTCATCCGGATGTTCGAAGAAGACCACCGTTGAGCACTCGACTCAAAGCTATACACCTACAACTTGTCCTCAACAACCAAGATACGCAAGCATATGGTAATAATATAAAAAGTTAGCACATATAATAGCATAATCCATCAATATTCATAACAAATATGCCCATGGAATAACAATTCAAATATTTGCAAGACATTAATTGGACGAGAAAAGAGTATTTCTATTAAAATATGATCAACATAAGTGTTTGAATGACAAACTTTCGTATCAACACATCTCAGAACTGAGAAACCAAGTCCCTTCCAGCTAGGCCTCCACCACTTCAATCGTCCACCAAAGGAAATCTCATATAAGAGAGACAATGAGGTTCTCCATCAAAGAGGGAAGAGCTTGGGGGATGAACAATGTGTTCAAACTTAAAAGGACAAAGGGATGCAGACTCAATATGAAGTGAATAATTTCTCCAGAGTAACTTTGCTCTCAAAGTTTAATTCTACTTCCCCTTCCACAGCTTGGATATGGCCCGTTTATAGCCTTCAAATGGAACTAAAAGGGCGAGTCAGAATGTTTCCAGTATATGGAAGGTTAAGGATCATGGATCTCGTGACGTGACATGGAAAGCTGACACCATTTTTTAATTTTGGGCACAAAACCCGATGTACGTCGGTTGTAATGGTGAAACCTGTGTATACGCATGTTGTATAGTTGTTAGGACGTGTATATGTGGAAACATATGTTTTTTAGCTCTGGGAATTGCAAAAAGGGACTTCAATTCTGCATAGGGAAATGGAAAAGGCCTTCTGAGCAAGTTGCATGGGGTGAGGAAAATATTGCTATAATAGGGGGATAGTCAAAATTCAACTTCAGCCAAGGTTGAGAGCATTGGCCAAATAAAATAGAATTCAGAATTATGTGTGTGCTTGTATTTCAGTCAGTCTGTCAGTCAAACCTTTTTTCAAGATCATGGGATGAAGAAGGCCTAAGGATCGCTTGACTTGATGTGTCTCTGAAATAAATATATTCATACCTTTAGAAGCAATAGGCCATAATGTATCTCCTTGATAGGCCCCGGTAGTAGTGCTTCCATATGATGAGAAAAACCAGGAGGAGGAGAAAGGCATGTGCAATACATATATAAAGGGTCCCATATCTCCCATGGTGCATGTCTGAGTCACAAACTTAGAAAGAAATTATCCAAGTAGTTTATGTTGTGTAATTTAACTAAAGAAAAATCACAATTAAATATGTCTGCAACATGCCTCCCATTCCATAAGCCCCCACATGTATTCCTGTATATGGAGGCATCGTCACCAACTTCAATTCCCAACTACGATGTCAACAAGGTAGTCGTGTTTTATCAATGTACACATGGTGGCCATTTTTAAATCTAGATATTTTTACCGCTTATGAATTCACCAATGTGTGGCAGTCGTTTCCAATCGACGTAGTTATATCGATAATATCCATGAGAGCATCTTAGTCACTTGGTTGCGTTAACATTGATTTAACTAAATTGAAAATAATAGAACTTGAACAATTATTAATTATAGGAGGGCGATGCTCGACCCCTACTTGGATGCAAGCAACATGATAACTTGTGAGAGGTGGGATGAAGGTTGGTTTGTTAGTAGTATTAACATGTACCATGTTATGAGATTATCGTTCATGCTCATCATTCCATTCATGTGCATGGAATCTTTGGAGGATATGGAGGTGAATACTAATCCCCATCATTTTTGGGCATGAGGTTGTGTACCAGTACTTCATCAACCAAGATGCAGTGAATACTTTGATCAAGCTTTGTAAGTTTAATTTTATAGTGTTTTAAATCAAGATTGAATCAATTGTAAATGGGTGAATTTTCGGTTGAACTCAACACCCTCCATTTTCTTCTTGCATTTTTTAGTCCGATTGTAAAGTTGTAAATTCAGGGTGGAGTTGCAAGAAACCCTATGAGGTCTAAGCTATGGCTCGAGTTGAGGAACTATTAGAGCTATTGAAGACTCTAATACTCTCTTCTTTGAATAATACAGTCACACTTGACAAAACCACTTTGCAATATGTTGTAACGTGCTTGCAAGTTTCTCAAGCGGAAGCAACATTACTTCAAACTTAGAATCGACTTCTTCACTACGCACTTGAGCTAAAGAATCTTTGACAACATTATGAACTAGTCCTTGTTCAAAACCCTCTTTTCTAAGATGATGATACATGTCAATAACCAACGTAGCAACAACTCAGTGAGCCAACTCCAGATTCAAGTACATATCAACTTCCTCTTTCCAAGTGAATCATCAAACCTTGGGAAGAAATCAGGCAGAACAAGCATA
>JASDQU010240426.1:57767-77282 GCA_032191745.1 Picea mariana | reverse complement strand
TTTCTCATATATTGTGCATGGTGTATTGTGGTGTATTGGTGTAACTCTTATACCATTGTTCATTTCTCATTGGATATAATTGAATGGTTTAATTATAAGTTGAAAAAGGTTTTAAATTGTACTTGATACTAATTCACCCCCCTCTTAGTATCAACATGGTTCTTATATGAGGAATGGAGTTATGGAAGATGCTCAAGGATATTACCTCCATGAGGAAGCGATCATAGGTCTTCATGTCAATATGGGAATTTTGAGATAAAGTCTAATGGAAGAAGGGGCAGGTAGGAGCATGTAACTATGAGAATCTTGCATAGAGAAGAGTAGAGCTATAGGGATGATAATGAAAATATTATGAAGGATCAGGAAGAGATACTTTAAAGTCTAAATATGTTGCATAAGCAAGTTAATAAGGACTCTATCACAAAACACAAAGATATTGTTAGACAAAAGATAACATCAAGATCCCATAGTAGAAAAGAGGATCATGGGATTGATGGGCAGTCAATAAGCATGAGCAGGTGTCATCATTCTCTAAGGAAATCCACCATAATACCTCATGCAATTTCAGGTCCAAGGAGTAGCGCAAGTGTGTCTTACGTTAGGAGGAAAATAAGGAGGCTTGATGAAAACATATTGCAAGGTGAACTTGAGAAAATCAAGCCACCAACTTTTAATGGTGAGCATAGGAAAGGAGAAGACGTCAAGGACTGGTTGTTTGGAATGAAGAAAAATTTCCAGCTACATGATTGCCCCTCAAGGGTAGAATATATAATTGAAACCTACCACTTGCAAGGAATGGTAACCATGTGGTGGGATCAACTTAAGCAAGTCAAGAACCTTGATGAGAAAAGGATCTCATGGAAGTAGTTCAAAGGATATTTCCAAGATAAATATTTGTCCAAGCATTATTATGAAAGGAATATAAAAGAGTTCTTTTAACTCAATTTGGTAAGCATGACAATGGATGAATATGAAAAGACATTCTTTGAAGTACTGAAGTATGTTGACTTCATAAATGATGAAAAAAAGTTAAAATCCAAAGGCTAAGTGGGTTACCTTTTTTTATAGTGACAAAATACAATATGACAACCACAAGACTTTGGAGGAATCCATAAGGAGAGAAAAACATCTTTGTGAGCAGAGCAAAGAAAGGTCAATTTTCAAAAAAGTTTGGAATGACAATATTAAGGGTAAAAAGGATCAAAGGCAGATAGGTTTTAAGCCACCCTTTTTCAAGAACGTTTCCTAAGGAAATCAACAAGGTTAGTCAACCCAAAATGAGCACAAGACTGTAGACTCATTTGGTAAAAGGCCAAGGAAGTAGCCTATACAATGTTGGGGATGTGAGGGAAATCACTTATATAGGCACTGCCCTCACAAAGGAGAAGGAATGAGGACTATCCACAACATTTAGGAGGCTGAAACAATGGAAGACATGGGAGGAAACATGCCAAAAATTTATGCAACCTTGGACAACAATCAAGCAAAATATCAATTCCTTGTGATTGAAGTGGAAGGTAGGATTGATAACTAGCCCATAGCAATTTTAATTGATTTTGGAGCTAGCCATAGTTACATAAACTCTAACATTGTTGAAAGATTTCACTTGCAAAGGAGTAAGCATAATAAATCTCAGTTAGTTCAATTAGCTACATGCGATAAAAGAAAAATCAATGAGTTGATTAAATATTTTCCAATAGACATGAATGAACTCAACACAAAACTAGATGTGAACATTATAATTTTGTGTTCATATGATTGTCTAATTGGCATGGATTGGTTGGAAAAATACCATGTTGTCCTAGACTATTACAAAAATACAATCAAGTGTCTTGATGAAGAAGGGAAGCAAGGCAAGGCTCAAGGCATTCCAAGAGCTATAATTGTTAGAGAGATTTCAGCTATGCAGTTGAAAAAGAGTTTCATGAAGGGATGTAATATTTTTGTATCCCATATGGAAGAGGCAAGCAAAGATAAAGTGGAAAGTATTGAAGACCATCTAGTCTTGAGGGATTTTGAAGATGCTTTTGGAGAAATCCTAAGATTTCCACCAGAGAGAGACATTGATTTCTCTATTGATTTGGTGCTAGGAGCTACCCCACTGTCCAAGACACCTTAAAGAAGTCATACACCAGAGTTGAAGGAGTTGTAGATGTAGCTTGAAGAATTGTTAAAGAAGAGGTATATACTCCCAAGTGTGTCACCTTGGAGAGCCCTGGTTCTTTTTGTGAAGAAGAAAGATGGAACTTTAAGGCTATATATTGATTTCATATAGCTAAATAAGGTCACTATAAAGAACACATATCTTTTGCCAAGGATTGATGATTTATTTGATCAGCTGAAAGGTGCAATAATATTTTCTAAGATTGACTTGAGATCAATTTATCATTAAGTGAGGATAAATGAAGAAGACATCAGTAAGACAATGTTTAGGACAAGATACATGTATTATGAACTCATGATAGTACCATTTGGACTATCAAATGCCCCAATTATTTTTATGTGCCTAATAAATGGAGTGTTCAGGGAGTACTTGGACAAGTTTGTAGTTGTGTTCCTAGATGATATACTCATCTACTCTAATTCAGATGAGGAACGTGAGAAACATTTAAGAATGGTGTTGCAAGTTTTAAGAGAGCATAAGTTGTATGCTAAACTAAGTAAATGCATATTTTATCAAAATAAGATTCACTACTTGGGGCATATAATTTCAACAAAAGGGATAACAATGGATCATGATAAGACAACGGTTATTAAAGGATGACTAATTCCAAGAAATGTCACGGAGGTCAGATCATTCATGGATCTTATCAGTTATTACCAAAGATTCATAAAAGGATTCTCAAATATTGCAAGCCCAATCACTTCTTTGTAAAAGAAGGGAGTGAAATTTTAATGGATTTTCAAGTGTGAAGAGGGATTTCAGCAGCTAAAAGACATTTTGACAAGTGCACCAATATTAAATATTGCAGATCCAGATGAATATTTTGTTGTGTGCATTGATACATGCAAGGAAGGTCTTGGTGGATTCCTCACACAAAAATATCATGTGGTGTGTTATGAGTCCAGAAAATTAAATGAACATGAGAAGAATTATGCTACACATGACCTAGAATTAGCAACAATTGTACATGCATTAAAATGTGGAGACATTACCTCGTGCGGAGGAAATTTGAAGACCATTATGGTCTGAAACATTTTTTTGGACAACCAACATTAAATGCTAGACAAACTAGATGGCTTGAATTTCTCAGTAAGAATGACTTGAAATTAAGCATATAAAAGGAAAATGAAATCAAGTGGTTGATGCACTCAATAGGAGAGCTCATGAGATGCATTTAGCAATCATCAACATGTACAGGAATGATATGAAATATAAACTTATTGTAGCAACAAATTCATATCAACAATACTTAAAAATAAAAGAAACATTACAACAAGGTAATTTTCAACATAAATTTAATTATTATGAGCTGAAAAAAGATGGAATTATCATGTACAAAGAAAAAGTATATGTTTCGAATTCTAGTGAGCTGAAAAATGTCGTGTTGAGGGAAATGCACAATGTTTCATATGTCAGGAACCCAGGATATCTGAAGACAATTGGAGTTGCAAGAAGCCAAAATTTTGGCTCAAAATGAAGAAAGAAGTGGCTAGTTACATAGCCAGATGTCTAGAGTGTCAGAATTTGAAGACTGAGCATGTGCATTCAGCAGGGTTGTTACAACTATTAGCCATTCCAGAATGGAAGTGGGAAGTTGTCACGGTTGATTTTATTACAAAAATGTCCAGAACATCAAAGCAACATGATTCCATCATGGTTTTTGGGTATGTGTTATATTCTTTGCATGCGTTATTTTTTTGGATCGGGACCGCATTTTTGGGACCGCATTATA
The DNA here is from genome assembly GCA_032191745.1 of Picea mariana. NCBI lineage: Eukaryota > Viridiplantae > Streptophyta > Pinopsida > Pinales > Pinaceae > Picea > Picea mariana. The sequence continues at coordinate 73,386 of JASDQU010240426.1, read as the reverse complement.
TTTAGGTGGTTTTTCAGAATATGCTTTCTTTGCTGATGGTTTTCTATTTACGGTTAAGGAATTAGGGTTTTGGACTAATCCAGGTCATTGGGTTAGGGTTTTGGATGCTGCTGTCTCCTATATGTATTTTGTATTGTAAACATCGTAACACAATGAATGAATATAGAATATGTTGGTTTTCCCGGTTTGGGTTTCCAAGGGAAAAATGTCTGTGTAATGTTTGTATTTGCCATTGTATCTTTTCTATTCTTTTCTAAATATCTGTTTACAGTATATATTGTACAAGGTTATAATTTACAATGGTGGTGGTGGATAAATTAACTAAGGAAACACATTTTTTTCTAGTAAAGACAACACACAAGGCAAAAAATATTGCAGAGATCTACATGAAATAAGATTCTAGGCTACATGGAGTGCCCAAGGCAATAATTTCAAATAGATATCCAAAGTTTACCTCCAATTTTTGGAAAGGTTTGTTTAAGGGCTTTGAGATAAATCTAAATCTTAGTACAATGTGTCACCCAGAGTTAGATGGGAAAACAAAGAAGATTAAGAAAATAATTAAGAACATGCTCAGAATGTATGTGATCGAGCAACCATCAAAGTGGGAATATTGTATTCATTTGGTTGAATTATCTTACAATAATGAGTATCATGTCTCATTAAAAATGATCTCGTTTGAGGTATGGTATGACAGGAAGTGTAACACACCAGTTAGTTGGGATAATCCAACAAACAAAGCAGTTGTTGGGCCAGATTTATTAAAGGAAATGGGAGAGAAAATGACAAAGATCAAGCAAAATTAAAACCTTCCTAGGATAGGAAGAAAAGTTATGCATACACGAATAGAGTTTTTGGAGATTTCAAAATGGGTGAACATGTATTTTTAAAAGTGAAGGCGAAAAGAAGTTCGTTAAGATTAAGAAGTTGCCCAAAGTTGGCAGCAAGATATTGTGGACCTTTTGAAATCTTAGAAAAGATAGAGCTATTTGCATACATGTACGCATTGCCTACATCCATGAGAGTGCATAATGTATTTCATGTGTCATTATTAAAGAAACATGTACCTGACCCTAACCACATAATTGATTGGAATGTGATCCAGGTGGAGCACGAAGAAGATTTCCAGGTGGAATCAGTACGCATCTTGGACCCAAAATTCAAAGTGATCAGGAACACAACCATAGAGTTGGTAAAGATTCAATGGACCTGCTATGGTCCTCAAGATGTTATATGAGAGCATGGAGAAAACATGCGGGACGAATACTCGTAAATTTTTGAAAATTTTGAAGAAAACATAATATAATAATGCAAGATTCCCTTTTGAGAAACTATAGGTCTGGAACCACATCTTAGAGTCCTAGCCAACCTATGTTAGGGGCTTTAATAAAAGAATGGAACATTCCTTGGGTTAGCCATGATAAACAAATGATGCATTCCTTCGGTCAATGAGTTGAGAAGAATATGATATTTTGGTTGGAACTGCTGTTGGAGTTGTAAAATTGTAGAATTTTTATTTATGGTATTGTGATGTAAATTTGTATATATATGTACATCGACATAGTGTGCACCGACATATGTGAAATGTATTTCTGAATTTTAATAATAAAATGTGATTCTAGCTGCTAAGGGGATATGAGTATGTTCAACAACACATGTATTCCAACAGAGGATGAACACCTTCAGTAACCACTCACACAACTAGATCAAAGATCAACACATCAATGTTTTAACGTGGTAAAACTCCTACATTGAAACATCCATGGCCCCAACCAACGTGACCACTTGGAGCAGTTTATTAATGAAAAAGAAAAAAGATTACAGAGATATTTTACAAGAGAGTTTCTCACAATCGATCATCGACAAATGACCCTCCCTGCTCTTTAAATAGAGATGATGGACCAATCAGGTGTTAAACTGTGGATCAATGGCCGTTAAGATCGAGGAGAATATGAACCATCATATCACTCTATGTCGGAAACATATCGTGACCATCGGATTTCCTAACTATAAATGCATACTAAAGAAACACAATAAAAAACACACTTTTACCTAATGACACATTAGACCAAGTAGATCTTAACTAACTCCTAAGTGTCTAAATATCCTAACACCCCCCCTTAAGAACAACTTGAGATAGGATTGAAGTATTTACAATAGTGACACAATAGGAGAAGGAAAGAGGCATTAGAGCCTATCCCCCCTTAATGACAACTTCCTAGACTCCTAACATAGATCGAATTTTGGAAAACTTCACTTCTGTAACAAACTTTGTGAAAATATTTGCAACTTGATCTTCTATAGGGAAAAATAGCACTTTAATAACTTGATCATGAATGAGCTTTCTGATGAAGTGCATGTGTAGCTCGATGTGCTTGTTGTGCTGATGTTGAACTGGGTCTTTGGCGAGCTTGATGGCACTCTGATTTTCGCACCAAATGCTGGTCGGATGTTGCTGCTGGAATCCAAACTCTAAAAGGATCTATCAAAGCCACAAGGCTTCCTGACTTGCATTTATCGTTGCTCAGTACTGTGCTTCTTCTGAAGAAAGTGCAATAGTATTTTATTTCTTACAGGCCCAAGTGACAGGTCCCGAACCAAGGCTGAAAACATAACCTGTAGTAGACTTCCGATCATCAAGGTCGTCGGCCCAATCTTAATCAGTGAAACCAACCAATAAAGGAGTCCCCCCTGAACTGTAATGTATCCCAAATTGAATTGTACCACAGACATAGCAAAGTATCATTTTAGCTTCTTTCCAATGGCTTTCATGGGGTGTCTGCATATATCGGGAAACAAGACCAACATCAAAGGAAAGATTAGGACGATATGAGTCAAGTATAAGAGGCTACCAACTAACTTACGATACAGGGTGGCATCAACTTTGGGAGAAGTACATGTGGCAAGTAAGCTTGACTCTAGACTGGAAGGGAGAAGGGGTTGGTTTACAATCATCCATGTGAAAGTGGGGAAGAAGGTCACAATCATACTTAGACTAGGAAAGAAAAATCCATTTATTGGTTTGCAAAACTTGGAGGCCAAGGAAATAGTGCAAAATTACTATGTTTGTCATTTCAAATTTCATCTTAAGGCTGGTTTTCACATGGTTTAAAAGTTTTGAGTCACTACTAGTAAGGATAAGGTCATCAACATAAAGAACAAGGATTATGAGATGGCTTCATACTTTCTTGGTATAGACATTAGGATCAGAATGGAATCTAGAGAATCCGGTGTCAATAACAAAGTTGTCCATTTTGGCATACCAAGCTTGGGGAGCTTTCTTAAGACCATAAAGAGATTTCTTAAGGCGACAAAGAAGGCTATAGTCATTTTGGACATAACCAGGAGGTTGTTCCATGTAGTTTTCTTCTTGAAAATCTCCGTGCAAGAAGGTGGATTTAACATCCATCTGATGGACCTCCCATTTATGTGAGGCAACAAGGGAAAGAACAAGGTGAATGGAATTCATTTTGGCTACAAGGGCAAAGGTTTCATTATAGTCAATTCCTTCAACTTTGAAAAATCCTTTAGCAACTAACCGAGCTTTGTGTCTTTCAACACTTCCATCTGATGCATGCTTATTTATGTAGACCCATTTACATCTGAAAAGTTTTCTTCCTTTTGGAAGAGGTACAAGATCCCAAGTATCGTTGTCCATTAAAGAATAATACTCTTCATTCATTGATGTATCCCAATCTAGATGACCTAAAGCTTCTGCAAATGTCTTTGGATCACGAGTCTCTGAAACTTGAGCCAAAAGAGAAGAGGCTCATTGGAACCGTGAACATGTTTGACATTGATCTAAAGGATCACAGACAACATCACCAACTGTTTCTCGTGTTGAACGGACCCATCTAGGAATCAGTGGAACTGGTGCTAGTTCAGGTTCAAAGGACTCATCCAAAGGAAGGTGAGCAAGCGGAGGTGGATTTTCATACTCACTGTCATCATCTGAAGAAGAAACTAGGATAATGATAGAAGAAGGAAAAATGTTGAAGATGGCTCACAGACCGAAGAAGGCACAATCACCGAATTAGGCTCACAGGGAAAGATATTTTCATCAAATTTAACATCTCTTCTAATAATAATTTCATTAGAATGTGGTTGAAGAAGTCTATAACCTATGACATCTTCAGAATAACCAACAAATATAAACTTCTCACTTTTAGGTTGCAATGTTTTTGTTTTCTCATCAGGAATGTGAGCCCATGCTATACTGCCAAATACACGAAAGTGACTTACATCTAGTTTAATTTTATTCCAAGCTTCTTTCGGTATTACATTTTTAAGAGCCTTTCTGGGAGTGCGATTTACTATGTAGTTTGCACAGTTGATTGCTTCCTCCCAATACTTTAGACTTAATCCCTTAGATTGGATCATACAATTATCTATTTCTTTTAGTGTGTAGTTCTTTCTCTCAGCAACACCATTTTGTTGTGGTGTATATGGAACAATGTGTTGCATTTGGATGCACTGTGTAGTGCAATAACTTGTAAAATTATTGTTCACATATTCGTCTCCATTATCTGTTCTTAACTTTTGAATTTGATGTCCAGATTGTTTTTCTACAAGGGCCTTGTAGGCCAAAAACTTGTCAAAAACTTCACTCTTAAGTTTTAAGAAGTTAAACCAAGTACATCTGGAAAGGTCATCAATGAAAGTTAGGAAATACTTGCACCCAGAAAAAGGAGAAGAAAGTGGACCACACAAATCACTATGAACAAGTTGCAAAGGGCTCGAGGCATGCCAAGAGGCACATTTGTCAAAATTGTCCCGATGATGTTTGCCAAGAATACAACCAACACAAACATCATATCTGCATGAAGATGAATTTCACAGTTGTCACTATAGGGCACACGGTAGCTAATGCTAGTATCCATGATCCAGGTTTACAACCAACGGTTGAAAGAAGAACATGTCCTTTGGTTGATGTTGTTCCTTTTAAGAAGGGCATATATGTTGATGGTTCATTCTCTTTTTCATCTGTATATTCAGTTTTTTTGTTCAATTTATTACTAATCAGTGGAATATGGTTGGCTACTGCAACAATGGATGGTGGAGTTTGTGAATTCAAAGGAATGGTTAACTTGATCGACAATATTGTTTCAGTCTTCATTATGGTTGTGATGATTTAGTAGCTCGTTATCCAAGCAATATGGATGGATTATACTGGACAAGTGAGGCGAAATTGTCCCCACTTCATTTATGAAAAATCCACTTATTATAAGTTATAAGAGTGAGAGAGAATCTGCAAGTTTCTATATTTCCACCTTATATGGGTGAGATGAATTTTTTAAAAAGAGTTTCTATATTGTCACATTATATGTTGTAAAGAGTGAGAGGAATCTCATTAAGGATATTTCTAGATAACCACCTTACACCTTACACTTTGTTTTAGATTGAGAGGAATCTCGTTAGAGATTTCTAGATAGCCACCTATATACATATTGTTTTACAGTAGAGAGGAATCTTGTTAAGAATATTTCTAAGCTTTTAGACAACAATATGGAAAAATGTGTTTTCTTGTAATCAACTAAAGGGATACATATGGATCAAATTGTCTTAAACAACATTCTTGATTCTGAAGAACTGGAAGTGAAAGAATATAAGTATACATGCAATTGGAACATGTAGTTTAGGAGCGGAAAGAGCATCAAAGTAATGAAAAACTTTCTAGAGATGGTAAAGGAGAAGTGATCCTCTTCAAAATAAGAGGCACATAAAGGTGCATGCTATAAGCATATTTAAATACTATGTCATGTTCGTATGGATGTATACCTTGAACATAAGTAAGGCAGGTACAGATGATAAAAATACAAGCATAAGGTTTTTCTAAGGAAGAAGCGACAATGGACATACTATTCATTCAGGGACTTCTACATATATATCAAGCATAACAGAGAGTCCAAATGGGAAAGGCATAGATCAACATTCAAATTGGTTTCATATCGACCGAGATGGACTATTCAGCATAAGGAGATGGGAGTGGATGTTGAAATATAGGATACAGGTATCACAAAGATTCAGTGAACAAGACTTTTGTTGTCAGGGGATTTATGATCCATAAATAGAGCTATATATCATATTAGCTACAGTGTTGGAGGACCAAGTTAGAGTTATATTCCAGAGAAGCAAACAAAACTGAATTGATCCAGTACCTAATATTGAAGACCCAAGATGAAGACTTATTTCCAAAAGAATCAACAAGATGGAAGAGTGAAGAAGCTTCATCACTAAGTTGTTGGATATGAACATTTCAGTAAGATGGAAGAGTGAGTTAGAGTTATCATCACTAATTTGTTGAGTATTTATAATTTTGGAGGTCCAAAAGTTCTTCAGTGGGAAGGTGTGATCTAGGAGGATCTAAGGAACACTCATACAGGTCCCAGGGGATCCATAAATGATCAAAATTTGACTGTCTCAAATTGTCATAAAAATGATTTCAATGCATAGAACTCATGATCAACATTCCAACGACACCTCAAACTAAGCTCGTATGCAAAAGATATAAGCGGTCAAAGTTCCATTCAACCCGAGTCAAAGGTCAAAGTATAGGGAAAATAAAGAGGTGACACATGGAACCTAATTGGTAGATGACTGGGCAGATTGTACCTTCAAGTGGTCCAACAGTAGGTTGACAAGTGGCAAACAATTGGTTCACTCATGGTTTGACATGTGGCATTGGAGAGCCAATGAGAGGTTTCCATGTGGCAGCCTCCCATTGGCCTATAATGGTTATAAAATGTATTAAAATTTGTGGAGTCGATGCAGGTTGAATCCACTACCTCCATAATCACCCAAAGTTTTAACATAACCCCCACTACCAACGCGTCTCCGCAATGTTACCTAACCCTATATATCTTTGAAATGTTTTTAGTTGGTAAGAAGTTTTAAATGGAGGTAAATAGGGCCGAGGGCCTAAGCCCTCGACCCACGATATCATTATTTACCATGGGACCGTTCCACTAAACAAGGGGGGATACCAACAAATTCCACGGAGGCATATTATGTAACCATATGTTATATGGTTATAACATTATAACCATATAACATAGTTTTAAAGATTCGTGCGAGAAGTTTTTTTTTGTTAAAACTATATGTTTTTTTTTTCCAAAGAAAAAAAGCGTAATTTTATTTCATCATTTGAGAACAAAACTGCATTTTGCATATACACTTCTTGGTGTATTCTTGTTACATTGGAGTCTATAGACTGATTGTTATTGTTGTAGTTCGAGTTATATTTTTGCAGTTGTTCATTCAAAAAGTCTTCTGATCCCTTTAAGGATGCTGTGTTCAATTGCTACTGTATGTAGTTCAACGAGTCCCTAAGTTGGATTGTTTATACATAGTGTTCATATGGATTCTTTATGACTTGTATACAAAAAAAATATTTTGAATCTGTATCGAGACTGTCTATTTGAGATCATTCCAAAAAAGGTTAATGCAGAAATTCCCGAGCTTGATCATTTTATATTCTATTACTTTCCATTGGCCCATAGCCATATGAATCCCCTCTTTTGACCTCCATTCCGCTTCTTTATTGTTCTCCCTGTAGACATGTTGGCAAATAAGTGAGTCAAAAGATTTCCGTAATCAAAAAATATCTTCCACTAAGGTAGAAAGTCTTGTGTTTGTGCATCTTTGTATGCCTCTATTGGCACAGGGGCATACCCAGGGTTCAATACTACAAGAGTGCACCAACAAAGCCCTAACTACCGGCCCTTTCGACAACACCTGCGAAGCAGATGAAGTCTCACCTGAGGTAGAGGTAGGTGTGGTTGCAGGACTCAAATGTCTGCAACCTTAGCTGGAACATAGATCTGTGATTATATCGCTTATAGAGCACTTAGCATCTATTATCCATCAATATTCAGTCCTTATTATACTTCACATATAGCACAGAGCATCGCAAGAGTCACTTAGATCTAAGGTAACTTATAACTTAACAACAGTAAATAGGTCAGATCATGTAGTTCAACACTAAATATCTTCATACATATCAGATCTACTATGTATACCTATCTAATAAGCACAAAGCATAAATATATCAATCTAAATATATTAAAGCACTTAGCAAAAGAAGAGATAAGCACAACAATTCAAGGCACAAAACATAACACACAGATTTATGTGTTTCACCCCCACCCTAGGGCTACGTCCACCAAATCTTCTTCTATATTATCATCGACCAATCGGTTACAAATGAAAAGCCATAAGAACCCTTACTTCGCACAGGACAAAAGATCTGCGCAACTCGCTAGATCCTTCTTCCTTGCCTTTCAGCACAAAGCCTTCTATATCTTCACACAGGGACTTGCACTAAGCTCTGCAAGTCTATACAGAATGCACAAAGCTCTTGATCACACAAATCCCTTCTTGGAAATTAGCCTATATCACATAGATACAATACAATCCCCTTTCTCTCTACTAGATGCCTATATGTCTATTTATACATACAAAATGGGCCTAAGCATGGGTAAACCCACGGGCCGACATCCCTTTCCCATTACATATTCCCAAAACCCAAAAAGGGACTCGAAAGTGGGCCAAGATTCCTTGATCTCTGCTTCGTCTGGCGCTCCATTTTTGACAGGCTGTCGAAGTCCCAAAAATGGTCAAATATGACCAAGTAACTTCAAAATTTGGTCAAGGGCCAACATGCCCCCAACACTCACCTGTGACTCGTCCTGAGTCACTTTGGTTTGAGAAATTCCGCCTCGAATGCCTCGAGCTACTTCAAACTACTACAATGCTACTGCTTCTTGCTCAGTGAACTCCTAAATGAGTGCGTCATTGACTGGTCCTTCTAGGTGTTGTTCTGTTGCACTGACAACTTGTTCAAGTTCTACTCCTTGGATTTCAACTTCAGTGAACAATTGGCATGCCTTCTCATGCACTGGTTGAAGTCGTTGAGAGACTTCCATCACTTTGGTCTAGATTGTGTGGATCTGTTGTTGGGCTATGCGTTGCTTTGGAAACCTCTTCATTCTCTCGACTGGTGACAAGGCCTTTAGCTGCGCCTGTAATGTATCTACATGTTGCTTCGCTTCTTGGAGCTGTGACTCCAATGCTTGTAACTCTGGATTCTCTGTGAGGTTTTAATATGCCTGAGCACTCCTAGAGATTAGCTGCTTGCACTCCAAAGGCAAGGGCTTTCATTCTACCAACTGCATTGCGAGCAATTTCCTATCTTAGGTTTTTGATTTATTGAGGGGTCTCGGGCATAGTACGAAGTTCCAGGTCTACGATGTGCTGCTGGATCACTTCTTCGAGCTGTGCCACCTGCTATGGAATTCGTTCTTCAACTTTCACTTCTATGATGGTCACAGAGTGGAGTGCTCTGCTGACCAGTTCCTTTACTTCTAGCTGCTCTGCGATCAACTGCTCCTTGCTCTTTTGTAGCACTGCTTTCTCATTGTCCCACTGTGCTTGAAGAGCAAGTTTTTCTCATTCAGCAGCACTGCGCTGCTCGACAAGTACTCCCTGTACCTGTGTCAAATCCTAGATGGCTTTCACTGTCTCTTTCTGAGCTCGTCGAAGGTGAGCTTCAACTTTATTGACGATATGGTGCAATTAGGTTGGCTCATCTCTTGTTTCTATTGTTCCTGCTGTCATAGGCACAATGGAGACTGCACAGCTAGACTGGAGTGCCTGTTGCACTCCTTGGAGTTCAATATCGATGTGATTATACATATGCTCCTGCTTCACCTCCTACTTCTCTAATACCTCCTGTCAAGCATCGTTCACAGCTGCGATGATAAAATTAAAATCATCCAATGTGAGGGTAGTCTACATCTTGGTTACAGGGGTTCTAGGTTTCTTCCAGGAGGAAGATTTCGGAGGTGAAACCTTCCTTTTCTTCGACGAGTCCTCTTCGTCCCTAGGTGGTGGTACTTCACATTTCTCTTTTTCAATTTCTGCACCTTCGATATCTTCTCTATCACCCACTTCATCTGGTGAAATGGATGCAGTCCTCATAGATGTGTTGTCTACATCATGAACCTCTTCAGACTTCTTCATCTTGCTTGGTTCGGGTGTATCCTGCGTAGCTTCTGGGCTATCTACATCGAACAACTTCGCAGGGTTGTCTGGAATAAGGAGGTCCTCCAACCATTCCTTAGTGATTTCTTCTAAGTCTTCCTCTGTTAGCTTGTAATACGACTGCAATTGTTGCTTGTGCTCATCAGCATGTGTCGTTATATAAATGAAGTGGCGGTCCACGTTGAACTTCATTAAGGGCCGAAACCTGTGGAGGGTATTCGGGGTCATCTAGGGCTCGGACTGGATGGCTTGTTTCAACTGGTTGTAGTATGTATGGAAGACAACATTAGACTGCCACTGCTTTTTCATATCATTAGAGTACCATAGCGTACAAAAATTCACAGCCAGAGGTTCGAAGGGCTCGATGTCGGGGAAGGTCGCACCTTCCAACATTTCCCATGCAATGAATGCGATTAGGATGAGAAGCCAGCTAAAGTGGAACTCATGCCCTTGGTCTTGCGCTTCTCTGCAATCAAGCTCCAGCTGGTTTTTACATGGTACTATGCCCAATTCTTCTTTAGTCCCTCCGCGCACTTTCCTGCGAGGTCAACTATGAATCCAGTCACTTGGGTGGGCCGGTTCTTGCGAACTATCTTGCCTGTGATCAACTAACATGAGAGGCACATTACGTCGTTCTGGATAGAGGTTACCTTGTAACCTCACATGCCCTTCTCGACATTGCCATAAGTCTCTTTGATTCTCTGCGTTAATGCTCGATATAAGGTTTTTCCAGGGTAAAAATCCTGTGGGTCAGAGCCCTGCATGCTCAGCCCTGTGATCCGATTGATCAAGGTTAGATCCACAGTGATGTGACGGTTCAACCATAAGTAACCTCCGTGATAGCATGATAGTAGTAACTTTACACATGCATTCACCTCCTGATGTCGTCCGAAGTGCGAGATCTTCATCACATTGAGCAGTGTGGACTGCGCGAGGTTCTGGGTCCATGGCTGTGGGATAATCTTCAAAATTTTTCCTTTAGTCTTGGTTAGATACTTGGAACCATTTTTTGGCACAAGGGAAAACCCAGGGTTCAACGCTACAAGAGTGCACCAACAAAGCCCTAACTACCGGCCCTTTCGGCAACACCTGCGAAGAAGATGAAGTCTCACCCGAGGTAGAGTTAGGGGTGGTTGCAGGACTCAAATGTCTGCAATCTTAGTTGGGACACAGATCTGTGATTATATCACTTATAGATCACTTAGCATCGATTATCCATCAATATTCAGTCCTTATTATGCTTCATAGATAACACAGAGCATCGCAGTAGTCATATAAGGTAACTTAGCACTTAGCAACAGTAAACAGGTCAGATCCATTAGTTCATCACTAAGTATCTTCATACATATCATATCTACTATGTATACCTATCTAATAAGCACAAAGCATAAATATATCCATCTAAATATATCAAAGCACTTAGCAAAAGTAGAGATAAGCACAACAAGTCAAGGCACAAAGCATAACACACAGATTTACGTGGTTCACCCCCACCTTGGGGCTACGTCCACCAACTCTTCTTCTATATTATCGTCGGCCAATCAGTTACAAGCATAAAGCCTTAGGAACCCTTACTTCGCATAGGAAAAAAGATCTACGCAACCCACTAGATCCTTCTTCCTTGTCTTTCAGCACAAAGCCTTCTATATCTTCACAGAGGCACTTGCACTAAGCTCTACAAGTCTATACAGAATGCACAAATCTCTCGATCACACAAATCCCTTCTTGGCACTTAGCCTATATCACATAGATACAATACAATCCCCTTTCTCTATACTAGGTGCTTATATGTCTATTTATACATACAAAATGGGCCTAAGCGTGGGTAAATCCACGGGCCGACATCCCTTTCCCATTACATATTCCCAAAACCCAAAAAGGGACCCGAAAGTGGGCCGAGATCCCTTGATCTCTGATTCGTCTGGCTCTCCATCTTCGATAGGATGTCAAAGTCCCAAAAACGGTCAAATATGACCAAGTAACTTCAAAACTTGGTCAAGGGCCAATATCCTCTTATCCAATTTATGACATTTAATTAAAACTATATGTTATATATATTAAATATATATTTATACACCAACAAACAAGCCATGAAATATGGTGGTTGGTGGGAATGGAATCCCCGACCTGACAACTATAGAAAATATTTAAACAACCTTCGATAACCAACTTTCCACTATGTTTGGTTAGTTACAACTATGAACCAAAAGAGGGCCGCCCTATTTAATGGAACACACCCCAAGACACAAAACACACAATTTAATGCAGAGTTTTACCTCGTAATGTGTGTTGAGGGTACAAGGCACTTGAGGTAACACCGTAAAGCGTGTCGAGGGTACAAGGCACTTGAGGTAACACCTAAAGTGTGATGATGGGTACCTTGACGAAATTTCAAGTATTTTATATCAATTTTGAACATTTTTTCACCAAGAATTCAATGGTGCACTCTGCTTCTGCATTTGAGTAGCGTATTTTCAGAGTGTCTTAAAAATTGTGTTTTTGTAAGCCTATATTGTATTGTAAATTTGGAATTTTGAGATGATGAAGAACAATCATAATATTTAAAGGGACTTTGAAGATGCAGTGATGTATGTCAATTATATATGTATTTTGAGTTCTTTTATTTTATGTTGTGTCATCTCATTTACATTTCAAGTTATTCATCAATTTGTGGGTTTATGGACAAGTAAGATATTCACATGATATTTTGCAAATAGTCAAGCGATATTCAGTTTCCTGAATCTGGTCAGATGTTTATGTGTATTTAAGAATTAATTGGCATGTAAGGATTTTCGGGATGAATTGGTATCAGAGTTTTATTGACATTTCGAATCAATTTGGTATTTTCAGATCAACCATTAACCTAGCATTGATCAATTATGCGTCACATGTACAATTCTCGATAATAGATCTTTACTCGCATTTTTGTCAGCTATATTTGCCTCTGTTGGTTTTAGTGAAAGGATGTATTCAAAATTCAAATCCATCTTTTCCACTATTGGTTTTCGTGAAATGATATATTCAAAATACAATTATATTTTTATTTTAATCAAGACTAAAAACATATCGAGATTTCTTATGTGGACCCTCCATGTTATAACCTTAATTTCCACCCTATAGGCTGGAGAGGAGGTTATCAGAGGATTAAATCCAGAGTACATCTTTTGCCTAGGGTTTGACCCCTTTTGGAGCCATTTTTACCCCTTTTTAGGCATCCTTGCAGGACACCTAGCAGACAACCAACGAGACCCACTCGTTGGACAATATTCGTTCAACCCGCAAGGCACTACCGTATTTCTATAATCGGGGAGTTACAAGGTGATAGGAGAGGGATGAGTTTGATATTCGTGTCAAGGGCCTAGGAACTCACAACATTCAAGTCTCTGGTGGTCTCTAGAAGATCTAGAAGTCTCTCCTAAGCCTCCTCCAAGAGCTATATAACAAAGACATGCCTTGGGAAAGAGGAGAAGAGTTTGGAGAGTGGTTATGCTGTCAAAATAAAGAAAAAAACTCAAGAGTCTAAGGAGGAGCATCGAGAACCTGGGACTAGGAGAAAACATCAACATCTAAGATATGTATGTGTTGTAATTTCTTCTTAATTATAAATAGATAATTGGTTTTCCTCCATTTTATTTGTGTTTTACTCATGCATGATTTGGATATGATTCTATAAAAAATATATCAAGGTAGATCTAGTAAGTTTATTTATCCTAACACTAGAAGGATAGTGGATAGGCAGTTTCTTGGATCTTTGTGTGCAAGGAGAAAATTGTAGGAGCTGGAGTTGGATCTCAGGAGCTGCAATAGCTGGGACACATGAGGACAACCACCAATCCAAGGTATGTTCAAACCTCCTTCTTGAGTAAAAAGGAGAAAATTTACTTAGATCTAGGAAAACCATAGGAATCTATCCCACTCTTGTCTAGAGTTGCTAGGCCAATCCTAGGGAGATCTTATTGATCTTCTCAGTGAGATCCCTGTGAGCTAAAAACCCATAACAAATTGGTGACTTTGTTGGGGACTTTGATTTCTTCCTTGGATCTCTTAAAGAGGTTTTCCTCTAAAAGAGTGTCGTGACCTTCATATCTAATTCTGTACCTTTTTGTACAAAATCTGAAGGAATTAGTTATAAATATGGATTCCTCTAAAAACGTTAGTCAATTTAAAAAAAAAAATCATATGCCTCCTCTAAGAGATATATAACAAAGGCAAGCCTTGGGCAATAGGAGAAGAGTTTGGAGAGTGGTTATGCTTTCAAAATAGGGAGATAAACTAAAGAGGCTAAGGAAGAGCATCAGGAGCCTAGAACTAGGAGGAAAGCATCAACATATAAGATATGTATATGTTGTAATTTCTTCTTAATTATAAATAGATCATTTGGTTCTCCCCTCATATCATTTGTGTTCATTTAATGAATGATAGATTTGATTCATTCCTTCATAGATTTGATTAGAATTAGATTGGATCTAGGATTCTAATCCTTAGTAGTGAAGATGAGAAGGTTTTGTTGGTCTTTTGTATACAGAAAGCAGGTTGTGGAGCTTGCAGCTGGAGTTTCAAGACTGCAACAACAAAGAAATATGAAGGACCACCTCAAGAAAGGTACGAAAATATTCTCCACTGACTTTAAGATGATTATGAATCTATATGTTTGAGTTTATATCTATTAAAATCATAAGGAATCTACCCTCTTTCTGTCTAGGATCAAGGGTAGATCCTAGGGAGATCTTATTGTTCATTTAATGAGATCCCTGTGAGACTTTGTCTCATAACAGAATTGGCGACTCCACAGGGGACTTTGCTTTCTTCCTTGCCTCTCTTAAAGAGTTTTTCCTCTAAAAGAGGGAAACGACCTTTAGATCTAATTTTGTACCTTTCTGTATAGAATCTGGAGGGATTAGTTATAGATAAAAATTTCTCTCAAAATGTTTTTCAATTAAAAAAAATAAAATCATCCAGATCAGTGTCCGAAAAGAAAAGTTATCATTGATTGAAAATCAACAATTTTGCATATTTTTCGTGACGACCATGTGGCCTATTTGAATAATATATTTTGATAGGGAATTTAGATTGGAACCAGAACAAAACCATTAGAAATATTGTTTCTGGGGATTTCTTTTGATATATTATATCATATGTTTCTGGTACATATAGAGTGCAATGCAACCCCTACAAATTTCCGCTCCCAAACTCTAGATCTCCATTTGATTTTTTTTTCAAGTTTTGGGTGTGATCTCTATAGTGACATTGGAGTGGGATGATGTGGCCTCATTCCAAATATCCTACAACCTCTTTTTCTTTCTGGTTTTCCTATTGCATTTGTCTTACTTTCTTAGATCAGAAATTGTTACATTTCAATTGGAAAAATATAAAAAAGACAAAAAAAAAATTGTTGCATGCTAGATTTTCTTTTGAAGCATTAGTGAACAAGTGCATTAGAAGCTTTGGTTGGTTCAAATATGATTTGTATGTTGGTTTCTTAGTGTGTGAGGTTTTATTTATGAAATTGGCAAATGAAAGGAAAATCTTTATCCCTCCCATAGCTAGCCTTTATTGAATTGAAATTTTTGCATTTGCA
>JASDQU010240426.1:41190-55968 GCA_032191745.1 Picea mariana | reverse complement strand
CCCCCCCCCTTTGCTTAAAGGTCGAAAGGCAAGGGGGGTCCGGAATTTGCTGTGCACCGTCGATATGGGCGCGCAAATCTGGACCGCCCGGTCTTGCTTGCTGCTTACCACGAGCGCATTGTCGCCCGAAACTTTGGACAAGTGGGTTTTTACCCCTTCATTTGCATTATATCCCCCTTATACAAGAAATATCGCTAACAGTGATGGAACGAGTGTCGGATCGGGTACCAGAACAAGTGTTGAAACGAGTGCCGGATCAAGTGTCGTAACTGGAAACATGGTGCATTTTGCTCTGTAACAGTAGAAAAACATGAATTAACTCTTGGAAATCATAGAACATGATGAATTAAACTTGATTTAGTCATTAAACATGAATTACACATACCTTATGACGATTATACCATTTTATCATAAAATTCTTCAAAAAGCTCCTTTAAAAGATGAAAAACGCATATGTACATATGGAAAAAAGTGTATAATAACATCATGAAAATGATCATATCTCGGGCCCAACAACAGTCACAAAGAGAAGTTCTCTGCTGACTAGTTCCTTTACTTCTAGCTGCTCTGCGATCAAGTGCTCCTTGCTTTGTTGTAGCTATGCTTTCTTGTTGTTCCACTGTTCTTGAAGAGAAAGTTATTCTCATTCGGTAGCGCTGTGCTGCTCAAAAAGTACTCCCTGTACCTGTGTCAAATATTGGATGGCTTGCGTTGTCTCTTCTTGAGCTCATCGAAGGTGGGCTTCAACTTTATTTGTGATCTGGTACAATTGGGATGGCTCATCTCCTCGTTCTACTATTCCTGCTGTCATAGGCACAGTGGAGACTGTGTGGTTAGACTGGAGTGCCTGTTGCACTCCTTGGAGTTCAATATCAATGCGATTATACATCTTCTCCTAATTCGGCTCCTACTTCTCTAATACCTCCTGTGAAGCATTGTTCACAGCTCCGATGATGAAATTAAAATCATCCAATGTGAGGGTAGTCCACATCTTGGTTACAGGGGTTCTAGGTTTCTTTCGAGAAGAATATTTTAGAGGTGAAACCTTCCTTTTCTTTGACGAGTCCTCTTTGTCCCTAGGCAGTGGTACTTCACCTTTCTATTGTTCAATTTATACACCTTCGAGCTCTTCGCCATCACCCCCTTCGTCTAGTGAAATGGATGCATTCCTCAGAGATGTGTTGTCTACATCATGAACCTCTTCAGGCTTCTTTTTCTTGCTTGGTCTTGGTGTATCCTCCATAGCTTCTGGGCTATCTACATAAGACACTCCACAAGGTTGGCTAGAATAAGGAGGTCCATCGACCATTCCTTAGTGATTTATTCTAAGTCTTCCTCTATTAGCTTGTAATATGACTACAACTGCTGCTTGTGCTCATCAACGCGTACTGTTATATAAATGAAGTGGCGGTCCACGCTGAACTTCATTAAGGGTCGAAACCTATGGAGGGTATTCAAGGTCATCCGGGGCTCGGAATGGATGGCTTGTTTCAACTGGTTGTATTATGTATGGAAGATAACATTATAATGCCACTGCTTGTTCATATCATTAGAGTACCATAGCATACAAAACTTCATGGTCAGAGGTTCGAAGGGCTCGATGTCGAGGAAGGTCACACCTTCCCACATTTCCCATGCAATGAATGCGATTAGGATGAGGAGCCAAATAAAGTGGAACCCGTGCCCTTAGTCTTGCGCTTCTATGTAATCAAGCTCCAATTGGTTTACAAGGTACTGCACCCAATTCATTTGTAGTCCCTACGCACACTTTCCTATGAGGTCAACTATGAATCCAGTCACTTGGGTGGGCCGGTTCTTGCGAACTATCTTGCCTGTGATTAGCTGACATGTGAGGTGCACTGCGCCATTCTGGATAAAGTTTACCTTGTAACCTCGTGTGCCCTTCTCGACATCGCCATAACTCTCTTTGATTCTCTATGCTAATGCTCGATCTGAGGTATTTCCAGGGTAAAAATCATGTGGATTAGGGCCTTGCATGCTCAGCCCTGTGATCCGATTGATCAAGGTCGGATCCACAGTGATGCGATGGTTCAACCAAAAGTAACCTCTGTGATACAACGATAGTAGTAACTTTACACATGCATTCACCTCCTGATGTCATCCGAAGTGCAGGATCTTCATCACATTGAGTAGTGTGGACTGCACAAGGTTCTGGGTCCATGGCTACGGGATAATCTTCGAATTTTTTTCTTTAGTCCTGGTTAGATACTTGTGTGGGGTGAGCATGTTGTAATCCTTCCTGTCGCCAAGGTTGAAGTCATTGAACTTTAACGCTGTGATCTTATCCTGGTTGGCTCGAACTGCGCGTATCCCTTTCAGGAGGTACATCATGACCAAAGCATAGTCAAAATCTCTGGGCACACTGTCTGGTTGATGGCACCGCTTAGAGGGGGTACGTAGGTAGGTAGAATGCTCAGAATCAGTTTGACATTCACAATGTCATCTCTGTGCTTCATTCTTATCTCTCGCAGCTCTAGAAGTTCTTGCTTCATGAGCAGTCGATGGGGAAGCTTGGACTCCTCCTGTTGATGATTCTTGCACACCTACAAACATCCTTCTTTCCGACATGATTTTCTCAGTCCTGAGATCGGCGAGTACTTCCTTCGCAAATTCTTCAAGTATGCTAAGCTCTTTAGACATACGTGCTCAATATAAATTCTCAAGGTCACAATGATCTCAGTCACTGCTAAGAAATGAACAACGAGGGCACGATGATCACTGCATACACTTGCTAGTTTGTGGGCTTCAAATTCTCAGTTGGAAAAAGTGTTCTTTGGTCATGGCACGACAAGATAAATAGGCAATATTGGCAATGGTTTGCTTTGCAATGAGTATGAGCCTCAATAATTCATGTTTTTTTCTATTATGGCGTGGTTCGATGGTCTGGTGATGAGCCATCAATGCTTTTCGATCCGTTCGGAGCTTCATTCGAATGGGTATATCGGCCTCTAACGGCTATATTACTTCACCACGATGAAGTGGCCTATGTCATTGTTCTGATATCTCGGTGAAATTCAAATTCTGCAATTTTTCCTTCTGCGAGGTACCCTCAGGAACCTATTGTAACCTTTCAATCTTAGCCTTCTTCTTACTCATATTTCTAGCCTTATTCCCCGTGAGCTTCATCTCGGTGGTTCTTTTTTCATTTTGATTCTTATTTTCCTTGGACATAGTCACTTCATGCTACTGACATTCTTTCCTAAGACTCAGGGGTAGTACTTCTTCTATATCTGAGACAGATACTTCAATCTTATGTAGGTCCTCTAATGTTCTTGCAATTTTGATATCCGAGCTTCTAGTGTCAAATAACTTCGATTTTTTCTCCTGCTCTTCAATCAATTGTGTGATCCTTCTGGTCATGAAATATTTTATCTCTTGTCTCTGTTGTTGTTATACATTTTCTTCTTCCTTCTTTCTGGCTTGATCTCTCTCAATATAAGGTTATCCATGTAACATAGTACACGGGGCGCTCTCCTCAATAAACTTGATAATCACAAAATATTCTTATGTCGAAGTTCCATTGACATTCATAGATATATGAGTGAGCCTTCCACATAGGTTCGCTAGTTTTCCTCTGAAAAGTCCTATTCCTCCTAATGAAGGGGTCATATCAGGCTTCCCTATGGCTTCCCATGTTCTTTATGACATAATGTTCATTGGTGTTTCTTCATCAAGGACAGAGTCAATGTCGAAGTCTCATATTCTTGCTTCAATGCATTATTTTTCTTTAAATATCTCTGGTAGCCTAACATGTCGGTGATCATTCAAGGTGTCTTTCATCTGCAACAATATCTTCTCTGATTCTTGCTGGGGTTCTACTATTTATGGATCTGCCTTAGGGTTTTCTTCATTCAGATTCATCCTTTCAATCTTAGAAATCATTCTAGGGAAATCCAATACTTCATGGTCCAAAGCTTTGCAACAAAGGCAAATAGGTCTTCCACCAGGGCATTCTTTAGCTAGATGTCCTGGTCTTCTGCAACTGTAACATAAGGTTAATCCTCTCTTCCTTTTAAATGATTCCCAACTTATTCTATACTGTGCACTAAGATCATGGTATCTAGTCTGCAAAAACTTCTTTCTAGAATCCTGCATCCATTTGTTAGTCCAAACATTCTTTCTATGCATAGGTATAACATATCTATTACTATTCTTATCAGATCTATTCATATCAATCTTTCTTTCATCTATCAGAGCCCTAGTTTTCCAGCCAGGACATAATCTATCAAACATACCTAGATCCATACTCTAGAAACAAAAAAATTCACTTATTTTACTTCTATAGAGCACAAAGCTTCCAAATCTAAGACCTTTTAACTATTCTTACCTTTAGTAGAGCACAGAGTTTACAGATATTACTTATTTTCTGTAGATCTGACCTCTCTTCTTCAGAAACTTTCACTTTTACCTTTCTTAGAGCACAAAGCATTCAGATCTCGCTTATTTTATTTAGATCTGTCCTTCCTTTCTTTAGCACATAGATTTTCAGATCAGGTGGATTACTGCGCACTAGGGCAGAGATCCACGCACAGAGCTCCCACATTTTCAGGACAAATCTTTGCACAAATATTCTTCTTCCTCAGTTCCCAGCAATCACAATTTTACTCCCCATAAATGGAACCATTTTTTGGCACCGAGGTAGACCTAGGGTTCAACGCTACAATATTGCACCAACAAATCCCTAACTACCGGCCCTTTCAGAAACACCTGCGAAGCAGATGAAGTCTCACCCGAGGTAGAGGCAGGGTTGGTTGTAGGACTCAAACGTCTGCAACCTTAGTTGGAAACATAGATATGTGTTTATATCGCTTATAGAGAACTTATCATCGATTATCCATCAATATCCAGTCCTTATTATACTTCGTAGATAGCACAGAGCATCGCAGTAGTCACTTAGATCTAAGGTAACTTAGCACTTAGCAACAGTAAACAGGTCATACCCAGTAGTTCAGCACTAAGTATCTTCATACACATCAGATCTACTATGTATACCTATCTAATAAGCACAAAGCATAAATATATCAAAGCACTTAGCAAAAGAAGAGATAAGCACAAAAAGTCAAGGCACAAAGCATAACACACAGATTTACGTGGTTCACCCCCACCCCGGGGCTATGTCCACCAACTCTTCTTCTATATTATCATCAGCCAATCGGTTACAAGCACAAAGCTATAGAAACTCTTACTTCGCATAGGACAAAAGATCTGTGCAACCCGCTATATCCTTATTCCTTGTCTTTCAACACAAAGTCTTCTATATCTTCACACAGGGACTTGCACTAAGCTCTGCAAGTCTATACAAAATGCACAAAGCTCTCGATCACACAGATCCCTTCTTGGAACTTAGCCTATATCAAATATATACAATATATCACCCCCCCTTTACTAGATTCCTATATGTCTATTTATACATACAAAATGGGCCTAAGCGTGGGTCAACCCACGGGCCGACATCCCTTTCCCATTACATATTCCCAAAACCCAAAAAGGGACCTTAAAGTGGGATGAGATCCCTTGATCGTTGCTTCATCTGGCGCTCCATCTTCGACAGGCTCTCGAAGTCCCAAAAATGATCAAATATGACCAAGTAACTTCAAAACTTGGTCAAGGGCCAACAGAATTGTCAGAACCCTTGTACCACTTGCAGCTACTACAGCTCATTTGACCATGTTATAGAAGAATGTCCTCTGCTGCTAGCTAAGATTCAGGAAAGACGAGGACCTCAACAAAACCCGCAAGTGCAACTGATCTATGCTGAACCTCACGGAGGAGACCCCAGAGTCATTGATATAACCAGAGGAGGCGTTGTTACAGGAGAAGACAGACTGACCCAAGGGAAGATTATAGAAGATTTAGAAATTAGGAAAGCTGCAAATAAGACCCAAGCCTTTGATGCAAAGAAAGAAAGACAAATATTTGAGGAAGAACGAAAATAATTTAGAGGAGACCAAGGTTATTCATCAAAGACAAGACCAAAAGTAAGAGAGTATGGAATGCCTCATGCATTTGATCAGTCTTCTTTGCCAAGAGAAGGAAAATAAGTAATCAAGCTCATGGAATTTTTACATACTTGTATTAAGTTGATTCCAGATGAAAGCGTTGTACAAGAGTTACAAAATTTAATCAAACAATATGAGAAAGGAAAGATAGACCCCTTACTGAATAGGGAAATACACCAAATTGGTAAGAAGAGAAGGACAAATAAGGAATTACATTTGAATGCTCAAATAGGAGAGTATGAGATAGACTATGTGGTCCTCAAATTTGGGTCAGAGGTCAATGTCATGACAAAGAAAACTTGGGCACATATGGGAAAAACGAAGTTGATCTATTCCCCTATCAGGATTAGGATGGCTAATCAACAAGTTGTCAGCCCATTTGGACAATTGGAGCATGTCCCTGTGGACATCGACGGAGTAAGAAAATTTGTAGATTTTTAGGTAATTGAAATAGTTGATGATAGTTGTCCTTACCTTGCACTATTAGGCATTGATTGGGCCTTCAATAACTCTACTTTTGTTGATTTAAAGAAGAGACGCTTGACTTTTAAAAATGATGGCCTTAGGGTCATCACACCTTTATATCTAGATGAAGGTCAACGATACAGAAAGCCCATCAGAGAAGAAGACTATGCATATGCACTAGAAAACATCTACAAGCTAACAGCCAGACAAAAGGATTACATTAATCCTACAACCGATGGGAATCTAAGATGGCGAAGTGAGAGTGTATGTTCATCAGATTCAGAAGAAGCACTGGAAAACTGGTAGAACAAGATGTACGAAGTATCCACAAGAAGATGATCTAGATTTACTAGAGAAGTTCGTTGGATTGGCACAATAGTAAGTAACTTACCCACCTTTTATGGTCTGAATCCTTTAGAAACCTTATTGTGGGACATTGAGGAGAATGTATCAATACAATAGAGATTATTAGCCATGGGTGAGGCCCTGAAATCCACACCAGCGATATGGTGGGGGATGCACAAAAGTAATATCACAGACTGGACATAATGTCGTACTCTGATGACAACGCGATTCTTAGCATAAGTAGAAGGCTGTGAAGCTCGCTACATAGGTCGAAGTTTCCCAAAGGACCATGTGTGAAGCTGCAAAGAGGCCTGAAGCGACATCCCACAAAAAAAGTGGGTACAAAAATTCTTCAACATGCTGGTCACGATACCTATCAACTGGTACCTTGAAGCAGAGATGTGCCTCGCCACTAAAGATTGGAAAGGTATGACTCGGAATTTTATAACTACATTCTTATTTGAAAGTCAATTTCCTTCAGTAGACCAAGCATTATATATTGTGAGACATAAAGTATTCGAGGAGGTATCCAGCCTTCCCTTTGAACAGGAAGAGGATGAATGGACTGCGCCTCTCCATAAACTGCAAGGCTATTACAATATTAATGCAGATGAAGATGATGATCCGAGGAAAGTAAAAATCACAGAAACAGAATGCCAGAGAGATGTGGAAGGGCCAGGAGTTGAGTTACCATTTATTGGACAGCCGATCAAGATAAAGAAAGTCAATATTGGAACAAAGGAGACATTGAAGCTTGCCAATGTCGGAGATTATTGGGATGCTACTACGATTGACAAGATTACAGAGTTATTGCACAAGTATCAGAACTTTTTTTCGACCAAGTTCACTAATATGAAGGGTATTAAAGGACCTATGGGAGAGATGAGGATCCCTTTAAAACCAGATGCTAGACCAGTAAAATAGAGAACTTACAGATTGAACCCTAAATCTAAGGAAAAAGTGAAGATTGAGCTTGATAGAATGTTGGAAGCAGGGATTATAGAACCTGTGGAAGAATCAGAGTGGATTATCCCTATGGTGGTGTAGGACAAGAATACAAGTTAGATCTGGATCTGCGTAGATCTCAGGAAGCTAAACGATGCCTTCTTACATGACCCCTTCCCTACACCATTCACTGATGAAGTGTTAGATAATGTGGGAGGCCAGGAAGTATATTCTTTTACAGATGGATTTTTAGGATACCATCAGAGCCGGATTGCCAAGGAAGATCACCACAAGACTACATTTGCAATAGAATAGGGATCCTATCAGTATACAGTGATGCCATTCGGATTGAAGAATGCCCCAACCATCTTTTCCAGGGTGGTGGTCGAAGCATTCAAGGAGTTTTTGCACAAATTTTTAGAAGCAAATTTTGATGATTGGACTGTCTTTAGTTTATTGAAAAATCATATTGAATGTCTAAGGATAATGTTGGATAAATGTAGGCAGTGTCAAATTTCTTTGAATCTAAAGAAATGCATTTTCTTCTAACCATTTGAAGTTTTGTTAGGACATATTGTATGTAAGCAAGGATTATTGGTAGATCCATCCAAGATCACCATTATAGTTGATCTACCCCCTCTTATAACAGTTAAATAGCTACACATGGTGTTGGGACACACAGGATACTATAGGAAGTTCATTAAAGGATATGCTCAGATTACAATGCTCATGGAGAAGATGTTGAAAAAGTATTGTCAGTTTAGTTGGACTGAAGCATTCCAGTGGAGCTTCAACACAATAAAAGAGAAAATGGTTACTACGCCCATTTTAGTTTTTCCAGATTGGACCAATTAGTTTCATGTGCATGTCAATGCATCTTCTATTGCTTTAGTAGCTATGCTAGCACAACCAGGAGAAGGAGATATTGACCACCCGTTAGCCTTTGCTAGAAGGAAGCTGTCAACTGTTGAGATTAACTACACCACCACTGAGTGAGAGGGGTTAGCTATGGTGTACACACTGTAGAAATTTTTCCACTATTTGTTGGGCAGACACTTTAAAATGTTTACTGATCACTCCATGATGAAATACCTAGTCAAAAAGTCAGTATTGGGGGGAAGAATATGCATATGGCTTATGTTATTCCAGTAGTATGACTTTGAGATCATAGTAAAGCTAGGAAGAATGAACAAGGGTCATGACCACTTGTCGAGGTTGGAACATGGTGAAGAACCAAATAGTTTAGAGGATGCACTACTAGATGCACAACTAATAGCCATTAGAAATATCGATGACCACTTCACAGAAATAGTCCAGTTCCTGTCAACAGGAATGGCAGCTAGTGAGTATACAATTCCATAGAGGAAACAACTAGTAATGTGTGCTGCAGATTTCTCACTTATAGCTAGACATCTATACAAGATGGGACTGAATGAGATCTTGCAAAGATGTGCTATGGAAGAAGAACACCCATTGATCCTCAAAGAAGATCATGAAGTCATCGCAAGATGACATTATGCAGGTAAAGCAACTACGTAGAAGGTTATTAGAGCTGGCCTTTGGTGGCCTACCTTACACAAAGATGCTAAAGACTATTCCAGAGCCTGCGATGTATGCCAAAGGGTTGGGAAACCATCCAAAAGAGATGAAATGTCATTAGCACCACAATTGACCCTACAAGCATTTGAGAAATGGGCCATTGACTTTTTTGGACCTATAAATCCACCAGGGAAGCGTACAGGAGCAAGATACATCATCACTGCGACAGAGTACTTGAACAGATGGGCCAAAGCAAGAGTAGTTAAGGAATGTAGTGCAACGACAACTACGTGCTTCATATTTGACGACATCATAAACAGGTTTGGATGCCTAAAGATCCTCATGAGCGATCAAGGAACACATTTCATCAATAAGACAGTTGAATCCTTGACTGAAGAATTTGCAGTCCACCATCATAAGAGCACACCATACCATCCACAAGCAAATGGGACAGTTGAAGCATTCAACAAGATTTTGGAAACAACACTAACCAAGATATGATGCGTAAACAGGGATGATTGCGATTTAAGAGTACCAATAGTATTATGGGCATATAGAACCACTTGAAAGAAGTTGACAATGAAGACCCATTTTAAGTTAGTCTATGGTCTTGAAGATGTTGTTCCAATGGAATATTTGGTACCAAGCCTAAGAATTGTTTCCTTTACAGGTATGAATGATACTCGAGTTGTTCAAGAGAGACTTGCGCAGTTGGTCGAACTTGAGGAAGATAGATTCATTACAAGATTCCATTAGCAAGTACAGAAGAAAAGAGAGAAGGCCTATCATGACAGGCACATCAAGAAGAAGGCATTTAGACAAGGAGATCTAGTGTTGGTTTATGACAACAAGTTCATCAAGCATCTTGGGAAGTTCAAAACACATTGGCTCGAGCCATACGAAATCGCTTATGTCACAGAAGGAGGAGTTGCGCAGTTAAAGACATTAAAAGGTGAATGGAAGGAAGAACTAGTGAATGGGAGTCGGCTGAAGTTGTATTATGATAACCAGCTACCTTGCAGCTCTCAATAGAAGCATGAAGAAAAGGGTCTAGGTACTAGGTGCAATTGAAAGTGGGTACCAGACACAAAAAAGACAGTTTGCACAAGGAGGAAGAGGAGGCATAAAGAAAAAAGAAAAGGTTGCACTGCGCAGTCCAAAGTTAAAGTACGACAGAAGAGTCAGAACAAAGTGCCTTGGGACGAGCCGCATGTGAGTGTTGGGGGCCTATTTTCCCTTGGTTATGGAAGAAAGTGAAGATAGAGGAAGAAAAGGGAAAAAGAGAACTTCGTGGAAGAAACAGTGACTATCACTGGGTCGAAGTGAGAAAAAGAGTAGAAAAGATGGAGCAAAGTACGAAAAAGAAAGTCATTGGATGATAGGAGATTGGGGATGATATATAAGCAAGGAAGAAGGATCGTGGATGACTCAGAAAGAGGAAAAATCCACCATTATATTCTTTCGATCACTGTGTGAGAAGAAAGGAAAGATGGGTTGGTGAAGCCACGTAAACACGGGTCAAGTTGACCTAGGGTTTTGGTATCTAGGGTTTTTGGACACTTAGGTTTTGGCCTAAGGATGTCGGTGAAAGATTGTAATGTATAAATAGAGGTCTAAAGGGCCTAGTTTGGGTCGATACTTTTGTTGGTACTTTGGGTTGATGTATTGTTATTGTTACTGTTGATACTGAGTTGGTCAGGAGAAGAGTATTATGAGAGAGAGAAGTTATGATTACAAGAACCTTATGAATTGTAAGATCTTCAGCTGGGTGCATAGGGAGGGGAGAGAAAGAGAGGAGAAGAGAAGATCTTCTAGCTAAGAGCACAGAAAAGAACTGTATTCTTTACATCAATATAATATAGCACAGTTCTGTGGACGTATCCCTAGAGAGAGGGTGAAGCATGTATATTTTGTGTTGTGTATGATTGGTATTTTGTATTTATCCTTCATATACTGTTATTGCATTGCTAAGGTAGTTTTGATAGATGAATGGAGTAGATCAAGTTGATAAGTGATATATGAATGTTGTGTTGTTCCTATGTTAGATCCACTTGATATTCCCCTTGGTTGTAGACATCATTGTCCTGCAACCCCCTCATAACTGCTTCGAGTGAGACTGCATCTGCTTCGCAGGTGTTGCTGAAAGGGCCATTAGTTAGGGCTTGTTGGTGTGCTCTTGGAGTTCAACCCTGGGTCTTCCCCTGTGCCAACATTCCCCCAAACCCAATGGTAGTTTTTGTTTTTGTTTTTTTTGTTCTTTCATGAACAAACCTAGAGACCCAAAAGGTAGATACATTAAATCTAAATCAGACCTTTCAACCAAGGTTCCTTCTGACCTTTGTGGGGGAAGGAGTGTTCCACTCATAAACTCCGCAGATCAATACTGAAAAACAAGAGCTATCTCAACCCAAAGAGCTAAAGAAGTCTTTGAAGAGACTAAAACAGGGAGCACTATAGAACAAGAAATTGAAGCATTAGTAATAGCGGGATAAGAGGCAAGACCAATCAAGCCTTCAACAGAACAAAACAATACAACCTTTGTTTTCTTACCACCATCAGGATATCCTAAATTTTTGGACATCATCTTTGTGTGAACCAAGTTTTATCAAATGGAAATATGAACTCAGAAGCATCCATTAGTGTGAGGGAAATTTCTCAAATCCTAGCAACAGTCGGGATTTCTTCTTTTCAAGAAGAACATATTTTGGCAGCAGCCAAAAGTGTATCTATCTCTCCAAAAATATTAGAAGAATCAAGGTCCTATGAGCTACAAAATGATTTTCCTTGCCAAAATGCGAAGGAAGTTGAACATTATGGACTACACCCAGTGGAGAGAAATCATTAAGACCTAAGATTGAGGAGTTCTCAACATCCATCTCAACAGATCCTTTATGTACTTCAGAAATCAATCATCTAGAAGAAGAGGATCTACATAGCATGATGAAGGAGAACATCTAAATTATTGTTGATGAGCATCAAGATTACATTGAAATTTGGTTTCAAGAGGTCATCAGGCCACAATAATATTCTCTTCTTCAGCACCTTTTGATGCCAAAACAAGTAGGTTGGTTGGTTCTTCATATCTAGGTAATCACCGTGGTAACTTTTTTATATGTGGATATGAGCATGTTTCTTATATTTATTCGCACATGGTTACATTGGAAAAGTTCTTATACTTGAATAAAGATTTTCCTTTCTTTTTAGGTAGGGTAGGATAGTAAATAAAAATTGCACGTTGTTAGTTTAGCTTAAAGTCTAATACAACCTCATTTTATGTTTTCTTTTTAATAAAAGCACAATGAGATACATTGTTTCAGTGACTTGATCTCATTGATCTTATTAGTTTTTGATATTTTAGAGTGTGGTTTTTGACAAATAGTCCTTGAGATTTCTACAGGTATTTATTTCACCAAGAGTAGACAATTTCAAGGAGATATTAAAGAAGAATTTTTCTTCAAAACATTGTTATACTTGAACCTTGTTGTCTGCTAAGCATCAAATGAATAATGAATTGTTGTAGTTAGCCATGTTTTTGCAAAATATTTTCATCTTCTTTTTCTCAAGGCATCTTAAGAACCAATTGCTCTTCAAAATCTTCACCACTATATAAGGAAGTGATACAATAACCATCAAGCTTAGAGGTCTCTCGTACATTTTTCCCAAGAAACCTGAGTAAGTAAGTAAAGTATCTTTATTAAAGAGTAACAAGGAGGTATGATTAGTGGTTAGTCATGGAAACATCACAATAACTTACAAAAGAAGAAAGTGAGTTGAGCCTAAAGATAACTTTTTTTTATTTCCCAATGGTACCATCCACTACACACTAAAATACTTGATTATATCATATCTTTAGATAGGCTACATCCGCTTAAGTACCCCTTACATGAGGACAATCACTAAGGAATATGTATAATGGAAAGTCATCCTCCAACATAAATACCATCCCAATAAAAAGAAAGAAAAAGTTGTTTTCAGAGCCGTCCCCCCGTAATCTTGCATAAAACAATCTTATACTAAAATCTTAAAAGATGGAGGGTCAGTCTCTGAGGGTGTAAGAGGATGAACCGCTGGGATATTGAACAGGTCTGCTGGCAGCAAGTATGCGCCTGTGGTATGACTAGGTAAACCGTCAGAGTACTGAACAGGCTTGCTGGCAGCGGGGCATTCTACCTAGCGAGGATGATAATATGACAAAAAATAAATAATAAATTTAAAATTGTCCTGATGTACGACATTACTTGTAGACAAAGTTGACATGAAGTATGTATGGTTAAGCTAAGGTTAATGAACTCCATAAACTTTCCATTGGGAACTAACTCTGAGACTATATTGAAACTCTCTTGCCTACCTCTTCTTATCTATATATAGGATCTCTTATCCTATAGGTGGGGCCATCTTTTAACCGTCTCATTATACCAATCTATGAAATTTGTCTCTACACTTAACAAATTGTAAATCTTCGGCTAGTGGGAGAACTGACTGGTTTCCTATATTTTTTATTATGAGGTTTCACAATACTTAGGTGTGGGGGAAGGATTCATGAGTTGACAAATGATAACATTGCCTAGAAGAAATAAATATTTGTAAAAATTTATGTGTGTTGTTTTCATAATACAGGCTATTATATCATTAGTTATTTTATTTTTGAAATGCTAATTCCCTGTGTGTTATAAAATGTTGTACATTTCCTTAATAGAACACTTAACTGGTTTATTTTCGTTACAAACTATTCATTACAGAGTTATGATTACATGCCTTATAGAATGTGAGATAGAGGAATGGATTGTGTGAGCACGATGGAAAAAAAAATAATAATGGAACACTCGTAGCCTGCCTCAGCTCCTATTCACTGTGTTCATGGCCTCTGAGGAATCAATTGCCTTAGCCACAAAGCTCCCAAGAGTTGGAGACCACTGGTTTAAACACCACCAGTTTCCAAGAGAAAGATATAAATAGGGTTTTCAAAACCGAATTTTAGAACATCTCTGAAGCTAAGGGATACTCCAAAGAGTGGATAAAAGAGGAGCTAATCAACGCTCTCATAGTCATCACTAGATTGATCACATGTGAAGGTAGATATTTTTTCTTTAAAGCCTATCACTTTCAATTATTAGCTCACTTTCAGTTTAATAATACATTGAATTTTCCCATCTACTTCTTAAAGAGTCTCGAGAAAATGTCTTCCCAAGTAAGGAAGAATGTAACTAATCCCCACAACAACTTATTTCACCGTGGCCTTATCAAACTATTTGTCTTAGACGAGTTGGAGAAAAAGTGGGATGATTTCATTTACCAATTTGCAAACCCTCATCTTACAATCGCTACTAGCAAGAAGACACTTGATATAGGAACTGTTACTCCACCCAAACCCTCATCCTCAAGCTATTCCTTTACCGGACCAAAAGTCCAAGAAGACCAAGAAGCCTATTGCTAACCCCCCTCTAAAAACAGTAAAGACCAAGAA
>JASDQU010240425.1:253771-266114 GCA_032191745.1 Picea mariana | reverse complement strand
GAGAGGGGATATGCTGAAAAAGAGACCACGATGGCTGAAGAAAGGTGGTGGAAGGCACCTGGAAAGGTGGCATTAACTTCCATCGAAACCAATACCGTATTTGGACTCCACCAGCCCGGAGAACCAAGAGCAGCTCGCTGGCCCGCAATAAATTACTCATAGGTTGGTAGGTAGATGGCTCCTCATGAATTAATGAGGGATGGGGGAAGTGAACCACCCATCAATAGGAGCCTTGGGCCTGAACACTGCAAAGGAAATCACACCACACATAACCTCGCAAGAGGAAAAGGCGTGAGGGAGAAGCGAGAAAGGGGCAGACGCGAGGGAAGGAGGAAGAACTCTCGAGATATGCAGAGTGAGTGATAGCAGAGAAGGGGGAGAGTAACCCTCATTCTCAGTCACTAGAAAACCGAGACACAGTCTCGCAACATCGTGGTCTCAGCTCGAGGGTGGCTAGTGGTAAATCCATTGGGAGTCGCTGAGCCTACGGTTGAGTGGAAATGAGCACCCCTCTTAGCAGTTGCATCACCTCTGGTGTTATTTCTAATAAGTGTTATTTGAAGTTAATGCCATAATCGCATGTTCAATATTATGTGCTTGTAAATAGTTCTGACTAGAAGTGTTTACCTAACATTTGATTTGATAGAATGGATGCCTATGTATGCTTACATGCCATAGTTGTTTTTTGCACAAATGATTAAGTCTGGGATATGAGTTCGCTCCACCGAGAATCATCTTATTTGCTTAGTTTCTCGTAATATTTTGGCAAGGCCCCTTGAGAGTACTCTTTTCCGAGAATTACCCCATAAACCTTGTAACTGTACTGAACCTTACCAGAGACTCGATTAAGATCAGGGTTAATTTCCCGAGAACTGTCTGAGGGTTCATGCAATCCGGGTCTGGAACCTTTATGCAAGAAAGAGTAGCTTTCTAAGGTCTCGGGGTCATGGGAGCCTGAAGCTTTGAGAGTTTGAACTTCGTGATTCAAGCTCAGAAGGGATAACAAGATTCAAATATAGAAAGAAAATACCCTATCTCTTGGTAAATGAATGGTCAGAATCCTTTCGAGAATACCCCAAGTCTGTCAACACCGATGGATCTAGAGAAGGAGTGTAGGCGTTAACACCTCACCCTTTCAACCTTCGCAAATAGCGATGGGATCCTGGACCGTAGATCCCAGGGACCCATCGGAGCTCTATAAGTTGTCGATATTAACCTTTAGTTAGGAGGGAGAGTGAACTCAACTACGTCCCAAAAGTCCTGAAGACATCGGGACCATCCATGTTGGAGGACAGGTGGTAGAGATCTGACCATTTCGCGTATCGGG
The DNA here is from genome assembly GCA_032191745.1 of Picea mariana. Classification (NCBI taxonomy): domain Eukaryota; kingdom Viridiplantae; phylum Streptophyta; class Pinopsida; order Pinales; family Pinaceae; genus Picea; species Picea mariana. The sequence continues at coordinate 264,787 of JASDQU010240425.1, read as the reverse complement.
GATTCAGGAGTTTGGAGGTGGAAGATCAGGCTCTTGGAGTCACGAAGTCTTGAGTCACGAGATCGCGATGTGATCTATGCCGTTGATCAAAGAGGAAGGACAGTCGTGGGACCTAACGTCTCGATACATCACGTATCGGGGATTCGGGAGTTTGGAGGTGGAAGACCAGGCTCTTGAAGTCACGAAGTCCCGAGTCGCGAGATCGCGATGTGATATAGAACGTTGATCAAAGAGGAAGGATAGCCATGGGATCTGATGTCTCGATACATCGCATATCAGGGATTCGGGAGTTTGGAGGTGGAAGACCAAGCTCGTGGAGTCACGAAGTCCCGAGTCGCGAGATCGCGATGAGATCTGGGTCGTTGATCAAAGAGGAAGGACAACCGTGGGATCTGACGTCTCGATACATCACGTATCGGGGGTTCATGAGTTTGGAGGTGGAAGACCAAAACTTTGGAGTCATGAAGTCCCGAATAGCGAGAAGTAGGAGCAACCATTGAGTCAAGACCTCCTCGCCATATCACATATCAGGGTCTCGGAGGTTGAGGGGAATCAGTTTCGACTATAGAAGTCCCGAGCTTGCAAGTTGCGAGAGCTTGTACAACACGTGGCACGTTCACTTGGTGGGACCCACATGGTTGACAGGTGGTACTTAGGGTTCTCGTAAGAAAGGAGAACAAAGGCCCAACAACTCAAGTCATGAAGTTGTAAGTTCTGAGAATCCCGGAAGGAGTTAAACCTTCTCTGACTTTCGCGTCTCGGGGTTTTGTAAAAGAAGGGCCCAAAGGTTCAACCTTTCAACTCATGAACTTGCGAGTTGCGAGCAAGGCTAGTAGTCATCCCTATCCAGTGGTCATGCATGGAGAGCACTAATAAGGAGGGGCCATACCATATCAGAATCTCGGGTATTGACGATTGGTCAAGAAAATTCGAGGGTCTTCAACTCATGACTCGTGAGTTATGAAAGGTGCTTGCATTTAGGCGGGTATGTGGTCCTATCGAGATAGGGACTAAAGAAAGGGAGCTAGTGCTTTTTCGTTAAGTGATGGGTAGATCTGGATGGCCAGAATCTGTGCGCCCAGATCTATGGCCAGGGTTTCATTCTGGAACCCCCTCGCCATTCTACCTTTAATATTGGACTCACTTGTATCGTTGAGTTGCGAAACACGAAAAAGCGCTTGGTTTGTTTGTCCTGTGGTCCCAACCCACGATCAGAGGGAGGTGAACGGGGAAGAATCGGCCTATGCTAGGCCCCCGTATGACTTCATGGATTCTGTCCCTTGGGGAAAAATGAAAATTTTACTATGCCGTAGTGGGTGTGTTACAAAACTCCACCTAGGGAAAAGGAATCCTAGACCTAGGTTGAGGCTACGTGAACTACACTGTGCAACTAGAAGGATTCTCTCCAAGGAGCCTACTTATGCCCACTTCTCACGTACTCTCATTCCCCACATGCCTATCACAACCTGGGAATATACACCTTCAATGTTCCAAAGTCCATCGACTGCTCCACTTCCCTTCTAGGGCTTCAACAACATGCTGGATCGAGAATTCCCAGAGCTCTGTAGCTAGTACTGGACTCCCTCCAGGAGAAATAAATTCCCAACAAACTCTCTCACCTGAAGAGAGTTTCTCACAGTCTTGACAACCTACCTCTTCAACCACGGGCCTGAAAATCGACCTCTTCAATCTAAAAACACAAAAAATGGGTATGACAAGGGGACGAATGAACAATTTATAGAGGTTCACAAAGGCAAAAATGACTATGGCTGCGTACTTGTTCAGTGTGTGCATGAAATGCACAAGGGATGGACACCATGCTGAGGATGAACTCGTGGGAAACTAAATTGCCAGACTGGTCAGAATGTTGAGAGAGAACAAGGAAAATGGTGAGAATCATCGGCTTGCAGAATCGTGAGAGAGCTGCAATCGTGAGTGCGAACTCCTCCTAAAAGGTGGCCAGAATGGTTCCTCCCCTCAACAAAGGTGTAACTTCCCACATAAATCTGCATGCGTCCTAGGTGACACTTAGCTCTCCAGCAACACACTCCTCTCCATTTGGAATTTGTTCCTCTCTGTAAAGGAACTTACGATAATTGCGTTTATTTTCTCAACTTTAGTATTTTTCAAGAATACATTATAATATTCCCTTGGGTTAAGCCCTCAATATTAGCCCCTCTTTCCTATCCTCTCTGTTGGCATTAGAAGTCACTCCTGGATTGCTTGCAGGAGCAGATCCCAACGCCCATTAGGAAATATATATAAGCTGAAAGGAAGCACTATTAGTGATGGTTGTAATAGTTCCATTGTTCCTAATATTGGAGTTGAAGAAGAAAGAACTCCTAGAGTATTTAGAGAAAAGGTTATGCTATGGCATCAAAGACTAGGGTATATCGGAGAGAAGGGTCTTCAACTACTACACAGTAAAGGTATGGTTGAAGGTATGTATAACTACTCTAAGGATTTTGATTTCTGTGAAAATTGTGTATATGGGAAGAAGAATCGGTTAATATTCCCCTCTGGTGCAACGAGGGTAGAAGGAATTTTACAGCTAGTTCATAGTGATGTGTTTGGACCTATCTCGGTTCCATCATTAGGAAAATATGTGTACTATGTCTCATTTATAGATGAATTCTAGAGGAATGATTGGATATATTTCCTCAAAAATAAATATGAAGTCTTTGACAGGTTTAAAGAGTTGAAGGCGCTTTTTGATAATCAAACAAAGAAAAGAATTAAGGTGTTGAGGATAGATAATGGCAGAGAGTTCTGCGGGAATTAATTTGAAGAATTATGTAAGAAGTGTGGTACAAAAAGGCATAATAATACTCCATATACACCTAAACAGAATGGAGTTGTAGAAAGGATGAACAAGACACTAATGGAAAAATCAAGGTGCATACTCAATGCTGTCAGGTTAGGGCAAGAATTATGGGCAGAGGCAGTGGGTACTTCATGTTACCTGGTCAACAGATCACCCTCATCAGCGTTGGATGATAACACTCCACAAAAGGTATGGATTGTTAAGAAACATTCTCTCACACATCTCAAGGTATTTGGCTGTGAGGCCTATGTTTATGTTCCAAAGGAAAAAAAGAGTAAGATAGATAAGAAGGCTGAAAAGTGTATCTTTATTGGGTATAAAGATGGTCTCAAAGGTTATAAGATTTGGAGCCCAGAAACTAAGAAGGTTGTGTATATCCGAGATGTTGTATTTAGGGAAATGAAGGATGTTTTTAAATAGGAAGTCCTACCAAGTAAGGAAGAACCAGAGAAAATAGAGTTTGATTTAAAGGATGATGAATCAGACACTACAAAAGAACAGGAATAATAAGAAGAAGATATTCATACTCCAGTATTGAGGAGATCAATTCGATAAAGAAGGCTACAAAAAAGGTGTGCTCCATCTGATTTCTGTTCAAATTTTTATTTTTCTATTACTGATGATGATCCTAGAACTATCAAGGAGGCAGTGGATTTAGAGGATGGAAAGCTCTAGAAAAAGGCCATGGATGAAGAAATGGCAGTTTTGGATAAGAATGAGGCTTGGGATCTAGTGTATTTTCCGACTGAAATAAATCTCATTAGCAACAAATGGGTATTTAAAAAGAAGTTGAATGCAGAAGGAAAAGTGGAGAAATACAAAGCTTGGTTAGTAGCAAAGGGTTATTCCCAGGTTGAGGGAATTGATTTTGGTGAGATTTTTTCTCCTATTGCCAAGTTAACTTCTATAATATTTTTGTTATCTATTGCGGCTGCATTTGTTTTTGAGGTAGAATAGATGGATGTGAAGACAATATTCCTACATGGGGATTTGGAAGAAGAAATCTATATGAAGCAACCAGAAGGATTTGTTGTGAAGGGAAAGAAGGAGACGATATGCAAGATGAAAAAGACTTTGTATGGTTTAAAACAATCACCAATGATGTGGTATAAAATTTGGTACTTACATGTTGGGACTTGGCTTCACAAGAAGCAAAGAGGATCACTGTGTGTATTTTAAATTAATTGGTGATCATTTGATTTATTTGGTATTGTATGTGAATGACATGTTGCTAACAGGAAACAACAAGGAGATTTTCTAGGATGTGAAAACTCATTTGTCCTCTAAATTTGATAGGAAGGATCTTGGTGCTTCAAATTTCATTTTGGTCATGGAAATTAAAAGGGATCGGAAAGAGAGGAAACTCTGGTTAAACCAGAGAAAATATGTTGAGACAATATTGCAGAGGTTTAATATGTAGGAATGTAAATCGATCGAGGTCCCTATTCCTGTTGGTGTAAAGTTATCTACGGATCAGTGTCCCAAGACACACGAAGAGGAGGAGGATATGTCTCGTGTTCCATATGTGAGTGTTGTTGGCAGTTTGATGTAGGCAATGGTTTGTACTAGATCGGACATTTCACATCAGTGGGAGTTTTGAGAAGGTATATGTCAAAACCAGGGAAGGTGCATTGGACAACAGTAAAAAGGGTTTTTAGGTATTTGTGTGGCACTTCTAGCTATGGATTGTGCTACCAAGGAAGACCAAGATTGGACAGAGTGTTGGACATACATGGATTTGTGGATGCGGACTGGGCTGAAGATATGGATCGTAGGAGATCTACAAGAAAGTATGTGTTTAACCTATTTGGAGGAGCAATCAGATGGATGAGAAAAAGACCAGATGTAGTGGCACTTTCAACTACATAAGTTGAATACTTGGCAACCACTCATGCAAGGAAGTAGTATGGTTAAAAATATTGTGTTCAGGTATTGGGTTGGTACAACAAGATGTAAGGATAGATTGTGACAGTTAGAGTGCAATTGTTCTAGCGAAGAACCTGGCTCATCATTCAAAGACAAAGCATATTGATATAACATATCACTTTGTGAGAGACATGGTTGAAGAAAAGAAATTGTTATTGATGAAGGTGGACACTTTGAATAATGGTGTAGATTCATTAACAAAATATTTGAGCACTGAGAAGTTCTCTTGGTGTAGAGGATCCATGGTCATTGTTTCCCTATATTGTTGACTACGTAACCCTGTAAACCCTTGTATGAAAAGAAAACAACAAGTGGGAGAATGTTGGGTATGTGCTATATTTTTTGCACAACTAGCTCTAGTGTCTGCTACGTTGCACCTGATTTGTAGGGGGATTTGGTGGGGGGGTTGCAGTGGGGTGATACCCCCCCTATGTGGGGGTTTGAGGGTAGCACCCCCGAGAAATTTTTTTTCCTCAGGAAACATGTCGCATTTTTTGCCTCGTTTTTTTGTGTCGCCTCGATTTGTGTGTCCATTGTTGGACAATTTTTCGGCACATGGTTTTTGATGATGGTTTTCTATTTCCGGTTAAGGAATTATTGTTGTTGACTAATCCAAGTCATTGGGTTAGGGTTTTGGATGTCATTGGCTCCTATATGTATATTATATTGTAAACAATGTATCACGATGAATGAATATAGAATATGTTTTTTTTCTTGTTTTGGGTTTCCAAAGGGAAAATCTCTATGTAATGTGTGTATTTTCCATTGTATCTTTTATGTTGTTTTATTGAAAATCTTTTTGGAGTAAAATATTGTACAAGGTTAAAATCTACAAATAATAGTTTTATATCATTAAATAGATATTTTTTCTTCTTTAAATTAAAGTATTGAGATTTTATACTTTGTAAGTTCATTTGTGCAATGGAGTTTATCTGAGTTGATTTGATGGAGCACCTCGCTTGATGAGAGGTATGACACTTGTGCCTACTCTCCTAGGACATCTCCCTTATGATAGTTAGAATGGTTGACAAGTATGTGAGTGTTGAGGTGCTTAGTGAGATGTTGTTCACTTGTATACATGTTCACACTTAAATTAACCCCCTAGAGAATTGCATGGAGAGGGAAACCCATCAACTAAGGGTTTTTATTATTGGAATTGTTTCTTCAAGGTATTGTTTAAATGGTTGTTGTGTATGTATGCAATGGTATTACTATTGATGTACATTGGATATGAGCACCTATTAACTTAGGCGTTCTTAAGATTTTGACATGATATTAGTTGAGTTGTACCACTTGGGTTTCAAGATGTTTTAATTGGATGTATGAGATGTACATCATTTATCCTAGGATCCTTTAAAGATGAGTTGTCTTCTTGAGGAGAGATCCACATGTACACACTTCCCTAGAGTGCTCCATCTTATTGCACACATTCATAGAGTCCCTTCCTTCATTACCCATGGTTTTTTAAGTGATTGGTGGTTTTGGAAATGGTTTTACCTTATGACACTTGGCTTTGCTAATTTTATTCTTACTTTGGAGAGTGTCCCACCCTTGAGGCATATTCTCCTAAGCCATCCCTCTTTTGTCCCTTGGATTGAAAAGAGTTAGTTGTTCGAACATGGATCTATTCCTTTGGAAAATTATTTAAGGTCACTTCACCCTTGGAGGTTGTTATAACAACCAAAGTGGAACTCATTTGCACATATTCCTATGAGATTCATTGTTTGAGGAGTTACTTATTGCAATGGAAAAGGTGCCATAAATAATTATGTTATCTTTGGCAATGTTTTTGCATCTCAAGGTTGTTAACTCCCTCATCTAGGGGAGCACTCCCATTTTCATGGCACATTGACACATTTAATAAGGATGCATAGCTACCTTGGGGCATTTTCTAGGACACTCAACATTGGGAGGAGTATTTTAATATTTTTTGAAGTCCATAACCACCCTTTGGCACATTTATCTAGGGTGCAATTTTGATAGATGATTTCATATTATATGGTTATGTCAAATAGGTCCCAAAGCCTCCTTACACACTTTTCAAAGGTCCACCCCCTCCTAAGGAATATTTTATGTTATATGTTCATCAAGAGCCTTCTTGGACAGAACCCTAGCTATTGTGAGTACACTTGAAATTTTTGAAAACCACCTTAAGGATGAATAACTCCACATAATGCCCCCTTCCCTTTGATTTAGAAAATATTACTTGTTTATTGGAAGTGATTGTTGAAGGTTATCTTTGAAGGAAGTTCCAAAGGAGAAGAGGACAAGTGACATGATGTGATTACTTCATTCATTCAAGGAGGAATTTCTCTTGAGAGAGAGAAACATGTGGCATCTCTTCATTTTTGCAAGTCTACTTTAGTATTTTCTTAGCAAATTTTTTCTTGGAGATCCCATCGTGCAATTTGTTGGTATTTTCTAGTATTTATCTTGGAGAAGAAAGTGGATATAGATTTCATTAAATAATAATTTATTGTAAAGGAGATTGAACTCAAATTTATATAAGGATTTTCTCCCTTCATTTTTAATCATGGTTGGGTTAATATAGACCACTCTTGGACCCCACATGAATATATTTTGAAGATAATGTGAATGTAAGGGTTCTTTCTTGTAAATGTGAGGGTTTTTTATATTGATTGTTGAATATTGTTGCTAGAAATTATGAACAAAATATTCTTTAAGGGCTAATTTTATCGAGTAATGCTAATCATTTAGAAGGGCATGAATGTGGGTCTTCCCCTCTTAAGTATCTTTGTTGTTTTATTTATGAATATGTTTATGTTGTACCCTTGAACATCTTGATTAGAATTGTTGCAAATTTTCGTGTTCATTGTAAGACACATCATTTCTTAAGTTACTTATATAAGAGGATACTATAAATATTGGGGCTCATAGTTATTTTTCTACAATTGTAAACAACAAACTAAGGATAATTTTACAAAGTTGTATCATCTCTATTAGGCTCTCACCATTCATAAAAAAACATCCCTCTAAGATTGATACCTTGACTCCATTTTCCTTAATTGGATAGGGCACTAGTCTTGGTCCATCGTATCTTTCATTTATGAATTATAGATCAAAACTATTTAGGGAAACTCTCCTTGTGCCAAAGAAGAGTTGACCTAAAGTGAGAGAAAACATTTGTGTGGTGACAATGGATAACTCCTCTTAGTTCCTCTAAAATTGCACTTGTGTTTTAAGGCTTTATCACTTGAGGCGTGATCTTGAGAGGTAACAAGACCTAAATATATTAAAAATTAATTTTAGCTTTTATATTATGACATGAAAAGAATGATAGAATTTAACTATATTAAGATAATATTCAAAATTTACTCTTAATAATTTAATTTTAAAAATACAATTTAATTTAGATCAATTTAACTATTTAACTCATATTTTTATAAGTAGCTAACCTCAACTCAAACCTATAACCTCTAAATAACTTACATGGAACCCTTTAGCCTGCGAATAACTTAAAATGAATCTTTTATACAATATTTATATAATGAATCCAATGAAATGTATTTGAATAATGCGAATCATTAAAAAAAAAAAAATGAATTCTTATAAAGAACAAGTGTTGTATGGCAACTTAGTCCCTGCCAAAAAAGTCGATAAATTATATTATTTATAATAAAATAAATTAATAAAAAAATATTTTTATAATCCTTAACTTTTTTATATTTAAATAAATATGAATTTACATTAAGATTTTAAATTTTAAAAATTTTGTTTTTTATTATATACAATATATCTAGATTTGATTCCAACAACTTTGAAATATGATTATATACAAAACAAATATAGAGCGTTGAGCAAGGGACAGAGGAGACACTACGGAGTAAGAGGTCCCGGGTTGGAATCGTTGTCCACTAGTTGCACGTGCAGTGTTGAGTGGTGAACAAGACATTCAATTCCTCGTAAATTGCAATTGTTTTCCCTCCTTCTGAAGCGTCTCATTTTACTTCGCATAATCGCTTATTAAGCAACAAATTGGATCTCGATAATGTTTATTTTGTAAGGAACATGGCTATTCGCCTAACAACCTAGTTTCTGAGAGGTTGTTCCAATTTAATCATGTTTTAGGTAGAAAACCCTGAAAGGAAAACCCTGTCGAAGCTGCCGAAGGTTGGAGGACTCAATTTTTATTTCAATCTTTGAAAATTTGGGGTTTTCAGTTAAGAAATCGCGTATCGTGGGGTTTTCAGTTAAGAAATTGGGAAATCACAACTTATACTCAATTTTTATTTCAATCTTTGAAAATTTGGGGTTTTCAGTTAAGAAATCGCGTATCGTGGGGTTTTCAGTTAAGAAATTGGGAAATCACAACTTATAAAGAATATGTAAAAATGCAATTTTGATGTTTTTTTTTTTAAATAAAAGCTATTGCTAAATCTTTATATCATATCACAGAAAATTTACAAGTCTCTGGTAGGGGTCTCTTGTAGGGGTCTGCCGCAAGGGAAACCAAAACCCTTGCCAATAGAGAATAATCATAATTGTACATGACCATCTTATCAGATAGTTTTGTAATCAAAATTTACAAAAAGAGACGATGAACCTGGGTAAACTCTCTATGACTATCCATGCTGTAAAAACAAAACTAAAAAAGAGACTATGAACCTGGGTAAAAACAAAACTAAGAGAAATAGGATAAAACAAACATTAGGCATGAGGAGAGTGAGTTCCATCCTCTTTGAGAGCTTCAACCAACATGTTAGTCTCCATGATTTGGTCTTGAGCAATGTCAATAGAATGGGGGTCCCCATTTAGGATAATGGGGTTTTCTCGGGTACCTTCTCAGCCTAATGGAGTTTTCTACTGCTTGAACATGCCTTAATCCTCCTTAACATAGGATACCAAGATACCAATACTAAATACCACCTTGCACGTGGCTTCAAATTTTCCTTTGAAAATTCAAATTGTGTGGAGAATAGCCTAGAGTTCATCCCCTGTGTTACCCAAATCTTGGGAAATTAATTATTTTACTAGCCAATATGTCTCTGCTAATTTGAAAAACTTGGTCCTCCTAGTTCTTGAATAAACCAGGGCTTTAACCCAACCCTAAAATTCCTATAGGATCTAGTCCTTCAAGAGGGTTTGTTGCTTGGCTCGAACTTCATTTTTTATCTTCTCTACCTCCCTCTTGACCTCTGCTATGACTTTTCCCTTAAACAAATTCTTCACTTCACAAGCATCCTCTACATCTCTAGACAATAAAAGTGAATCCTTTGAAGTTGAGGGTATTTGTGTCATTTCCCCAACCTTCCTTTTACATGACCCCACACTCTTACCTAAGTTGTGCACCATATTGTCATGAGCTAACCCCTAGCCAAAATACTAGAACAACCACTAGGGTCATGGTCTATAGCCTCGGAGGGAAGAAAAGAGGTGATATACCAACTAGGGGAGTAACAACACCCTAAAACTTGTTTTCTAGGTGGAAACAAAATAAAAACCTCTCTCAAACACCACACTCCAAAATAGAACAAAATCGTCTGCTAAACTCCACTAAAGGATGAGAAACAAAAGAGGTCAACTACCTAGAACTAACACCAGAAAGGGAACAAGGGGGATCTATCTTCTATCCCATTATCATTCTTGTTGAAACTCCATCGATCAACCCGAATTTAACAAAGTTGCCTCCCAAGGACCTCTAGAGAGAAATTTTCACCCATACACAACCATTATTGCTCCAAAACCTTCCCCCTCCTACAACTTTGTGCTATCACCCTCCCCCCTATTGCTAACATTCAAGAAGTTGAGTTCGAGACCAAATCCACTTGTCGCATTGGTGTACCCATGACCCTTCATATCTATGGTTTGCATCATATTTTCAATAGGTTGGAGAGAAGATCATCCTCTCCCCTGCCTCCTATCCTTGGTCGCTTGTCAACACTCGTACCTCCACCAGACTAGACGTGTCATCATAGATAGGGGAGGTGCATGTCGAATGGTCCATTCGCATTCCACTTGTTAACACCCCATCAGGGTGTACAATTTTGATTGTTATTAAGATATTTATATTTGTATTATAGCAATATTTATGTGTAAATATCATATTTGTAATATATTTATTTATATGTATCACTTTTTATCTTTATATAGTAGTATTTATATGTAATGAGTGATCAAACTCAACCTTTCAAATAATTAATTTTTTAATTATTTGGATCATCGTAAAATGTGGCAAATTTTCATGATCAAAGTTCCCATTAATTAGGTGGAAGTGAATCAACTAAAATTATAACTTCTAATAAATT
>JASDQU010240425.1:238095-253549 GCA_032191745.1 Picea mariana | reverse complement strand
ATATTATCCGTATTAAATTTCCCTCTTTCATATGTACATATATTTTATTTGTGTTTATATTTACATTTTTTAACATATAATATTTTTATTATAATATAATTAAAATAAATTAATTTGTTTTTTTAATTATATATTCAAACACATTTTTTTGATTATGAATTTTTGAATAAATTGAATTTTTAATTATTTGAATCAAAAAATTAAAAAAATTGAAAAAAATTGAAGTGAAAATTGAAAAACTTAATATAATTCAGTTGTTAATCAATAGTGAGGATATTTATGATTAAGTGGTATTCGCTAATGTAGGAAAAATCATCACCATTATTCAAGGAAAGTCACACCATATCAAATGAAAAGCTAATAGTTTGTAAAGGAATGGACCTCCCTTCTAGATGCTCTGGGATCTTGGACCATTAACTTGTTTCCTTACATTCTGATTAAGGTATTTTATCGCCTATGATCTTGGGACAGGATCACAATAGAGAAAGATTAAGTGACAGAGATAAATATCGCCCCTCAAACAAAAGCACACAAAGGATAAAGAAAACAACTACTTAATTAGGAGTATGTAGGGATGGAGAAGAGAGAAGGAGAACACCTTATTCTCCCATTTGATGTCGATCCCAAGCTCCAATCTATCGAAGAGACCCCAATATTCTGATGGAACCAACCTACAAGAAAGAAAAGAAACAAGTTTTGCTATGAAGGTATTTATCTCATCAAAAGCATGTGCATGTTAGAAATTAGATTCAAAGTAAGTGTATAGATAAGCATACAATGAACACCATAAATGAGGGAAAACAAACTCTTTATTAACAATAAGAGTAAAAGTTACAACCTTGTCCTACTTCTGGCATCGTCTTGATGCCAACTATGTGGGTTCCTCCAGGAATCCTCGAGCGTCAACTCAACTAAAGAAAAATTATTTCAATGACTCAAGTAGGGATGGTGAGACAACGTATAGTCATATATAAACTGAGAAAGAAGTGATGGAAAAGGAGTTTCCAGACCAAATGGGATGTTGCTCAAAGAATTATAGGGAAGGGAGGCTTGCTATATGCTCGCAGCATAACTTTGCTTAAAAGGACTTGACCTCTCCTTAGCCCTCAGTGATTGTTTTATATCATCCCAAAGAGGTTTGGGGAGTTGGATTACGTTGTGTACGGGAAAGGGTCGTTGGGAAATGAGCCCAACCAAAAAACCCTCCTAAAAGCACGGAATTATTTATTTTTCACCGAAAATGAGGGCATCTGGAGGTTGCAGTGAGGAAAAGCGTAGATGTCCACCTTTTGCACTAGGGAAAATTGCAGATATTCTCTTAGAGCATGTATTTTAGATGATTTTGGAAGTGAATTTTATGGAAATTATAGCAAGCATTGGGAAAGGGTTAGGTCATGGCACAAAAGCATGAGTGTGGAATTTTGTGCTATAACACATTCAAGGAAGAGGAGCTCTTAGCCACTCATAAGTAGTTTTAAGTTACTCCAAGACCAAAAGGCAATTTGATCTTAGACAATATAAGCAAGAAATGCTATGTTCTTTGTGGTCGTAGCTAACGCTACCTCCAATGGGATCATGTACTTTTTAATAGCATTTAATTTTAATTGCATACATAAAACCAAACCCTACTCTTCATTACAGTTTAACCTCTTACCACAAAAGAAAAAAAATATCCCCTTGGTGCATGAGACCCATTTGTTTGTGGGACAAGGGACCCCCTTTGCCCCTCTGGATTTGAACTTGTGACATCTTAGGAGGAAACACATGTTCTCAAACATTAGGCTCACTCATGCTATATTTTATGAGACCCCCTTGTTTGTGGGACGAGGGACCCCCTCATCACAACTATTTTATTGCTAAAGTTAATGAAGGTGTACATACTCTACCCCCTCTAAATTTGAACATATGACCCTCTAGAAGGAAACACATGTTATTAACCATTAAAAACCACTTCTTAAAAACGATATAATCTAAAATACTATATATTAGAGAATAATGTTATAGTGCATTAATGTTTAAATACAAAACTTAATTTTTATAAAATATAAAATTCTTTTAATTTTTGAATGACCTCAAGATATTTAAAAGAATAAATATGAAATATACAAATCAAATAAAAAAAATTTAATTCTTTAAGATAAAATTATTTAAATATATTTTATATAAATTTTTATCCATTCAAAAAAAGAAGACGAAGATAGAAAAAAAAAATATTACTTATATTAGAATTAAGATAAAAATATATATATAAAAAAAAAGATGAAGATAGAAAAGAAAATTATTACTTCTTATATTAAAATTAAGATTAAAAAAAATATAAAAAAAATTGGAAAATGGAAACTTTCCCACCTCAATCTAAACATTATTAATACAAATATACACAACTTCCATACACCATAAACAATATTTAATATACATAATTTTGAACTTTTACACATTGTTGTTGGTATTGTTTTTTTTAATTTATTGTATATCTTAATTAAGGGTAATGTTGACCAACCACGCCCACATTCCAAGGTCAATGGTCAAAATATTTGTGCCTCTTATACATCCTTACCGATTTATCACCATTTAAGTTTGCCTATTTGCAAGCCAACATATCCATGACGCTTTACTTTCACATATTTTCCCCCTTTTGAGAAGTGGTTATTAGGAATGAAGTTTTGTCCATGCACGGATGTACCTCTTACTTTATCTATCAGAGTAGGTTAATTTGGGAGGAATCATTCCTTCAGTGTGTTCTTTTTAACATTTTTTTCATGCAGTTTAAAATTTTTAGGTAATCTAGAATTCTCGTTGATTTTCTGAGTATTTGGGTTGGCTTAAAATGGGACGAAATCCCTGTGGTAAGATTTTGAAATGAATGGAACTTTGATCATGCGAAACTCAGATTACCACTGAAAATCTGGCCAGATTCAAGTCCATTTTTTTTTTTTTAAAGAGAGGCTTTGTTTGCTACCTAGAAATTTTTGTTTGTGAGACTTGTCTACAAAAGTAGATGAAAACACTCAAACATGACCATTATTTGGAGGTAGGGCGCACGACAAGAAGGCAGCCTGGAAACACGCACTAATAATTGAATTATTAAGTGAGCAGGTAGGAGAAAATATTTCAATTAGGGTATCATGGCTACGAGGAAATAGGTTTTTTTGGCGAGATGTCGAATAAACAACGATTTGTGTGATATATAATTTTATAAGATCAATAACTTGTTGTGGTAGAATGGATATCTATAGAAACAAAAACAGAGGCAACATAGTTGTAACGTCCCTAGCCACCAACAAGCTGGGAACATCACTCTGGGATTTCTCTCTTAGCTACGATACCATTTTGTAAATTTATATGCATGCATATCTAACGCAATTAACAGTTACAACATTTTGTTCATGCTACTTATTCATACAAAAATAACATTAAAACATTATGACACTATATGCATACAGACGACATATTCTAACCATACATAGATTAATGCGGAATTAACAATAATCCTACACATACAACATATATGATATATTTAGGCATTACTCATCAAGTTATAAAACATGTACAATTACACCACATACAATCAACAAAGATTTGGTACTTATATTTCAATAGATGACCACCAACTCCATGCAGACCTTCCATGAACCTCCTAGCCTTAGACCACGCTGCTCATCACGCTCAGCAGTGGGTCACCCCCGAGCTGGGACTAAACTCCACCCAGGGAAAAGGAATCCTAGACCTAGGTTGAGGCTACGGGAACTACACTGTGCAACTGGAAGGATTCTCTCCAAGGAGCCTACTTACGCCCACTTCTCACATACTCTCATTCCCCACATGCCTGTCCCAGCCTGGGAATATGCACCTTCAATGTTCCAAAGTCCATCGACTGCTCCACTTCCCTTCTAGGGCTTCAACAACATGTTGGATCAGGAATTCCCAAAGCTTTGTAGCTGGTACTGGACTCCCTCCAAGAGAAATAAATTCCCAACAAACTCTCTCACCAGGAGAGAGTTTCTCACAAGCCTGACAACCTGCTTCTTCAACCATGGGCCTGAAAAACGACCTCTTCAATCTAAAACCACAAAAAATGGGTATGGAAAGGGGACGACTCAACAATTTATAGAGGTTCACAAAGGAGAAAATGACTATGGCTGTGTACTTGTTCAGTGTGTGCATGAAATGCACAAGGGATGGCCAGCATGCTGAGGGTAAAATCATGGGAAACTAAATTGCCAGACTGGTCAGAATGTCGAGAGAGAACAAGGAAAATGGTGAGAATCGCCGGCTTGTAGAATCGTGAGAGAGCTGCAATCGTGAGTGCGAACTCCTCCTGAAAGGTGGTCAGAATGGTTCCTCCCCCCAACAAAGGTGGAACTTCCCACATAATTCTGCATGCATCCTGGGTGGCACTTAGCTCTCTAGCAACACGCTCCTCTCCATTTGGAGTTTGTTCCTCTCCGTAAAGGAACTTAGGATAATTGGGTTTATTTTCCCAACTTTAGTATTTTTTGGGAATACATTATAATATTCCCTTGGGTTAAGCCCTCAAGATTATCCCTTCTTTCCTATCCTCTCAGCCCCATTCCTTTCCCTATCCAGTGGAGCTTATTCCCCCATAACGTTTTCTTCATGGTCGGTCTACACACAATGATGTATTTTATTAATAATTTGCATAATTTTATATACAAAAATCAGGCCCACTGACCTTAGCATCTAGGCTCTTCGGCCTAATAAACACATAATCCTACCATCTTATAATTACTTGGCTCACCGGCCTACAAACATCATTACATTTCACAAGAGCTTGGCCTTGGGGTATTACAATCCCCTCCCCTTATTTTTTCACTATCCTCAGTACAACTCATTTACATAATATCAACAAGATTTTCAAAATCTTAAAAAATATGCAGGTATTCTACCCACATAACATCTTCATGCTCCCATGTTGCATCCTCAGGACCGTACCAGGTCCACTGAACTTTTACAAGACCTGTGGCTCGATTCCGGATTTGCTTTCCTTTTTGATCCAGTATACACACCAGATGCACTTGAAAAATGTTTTCCTCTTCCACCTGAATCACATTCCAATCAATAACATGATTAGCATTAGGTACATAATTCTTGAGCAATGACACATGAAATACATTATGTATAGGCATGCATGGAGGTAATGAAAACCTATATGCTACTGGACCAATCCTCTCTAGCTGCCAACTTTGAACAATTTCCCAACTTCAGGGAGCTTTTGTTGGTCTTCACTCTCAGGAATACATGATCCCCTACTTTAAATTCCCTGTGAGTTCTACTCTTATCAACATAAATTTTCTTCCTGTCTTGGGTAGCCTTCAAATTCTGTTTAATCTTCAACATTTGTTCTTCCATTTCCTTGAGAAACTATGGCCTAACCACTTCCTGATCAGTTGGGTTGTCCCAACTTACTAGGGTGTTGCACTTTTTTCCATAAAGTGCTTCAAACGGGCTCATCTTCAGTGATGCTTGATACCCGTTGTTGTAGGAAAATTCTACCAAGTGTAGATAATCTTCCCATTTAGATGGTTTTTCTATTACACACATTCTTAACATATCTTCTATCACTTGGTTCACCCTCTCTGACTTCCCATCAGAGTCAGGATGATAAGCAGTGTTGAAGTTCAAATTTGTTCTGAACCCTTTGAATAACCCCTTCTAGAACTTAGATGTAAACTTTAGCTCTCTGTCAGACAAAATTGTCTTGGGTATGCCATGCAAGCGTACTACTTCTCTCATATAAATATCAACAATGTTGGTTTCCTTATGAGTAGTCTTAATAGGAATGAAATGGACAGCTTTAGTAAGCTTGTCCACCACCACCATGATTGCATCATGCTGCTTGTTCATTCTGGGTAACCCTGTGATGAAATCCATTGTTCCATTTCCACTCAGGAATTTGTAATGGTTGCAATAAATCAGCAGGGTGTCTATGCTCAGCCTTGACGATTTGACATTCCAAGCATTTAGCAATAAAATCAGCAATCTCCCTCTTCATGCCTGACCAATAATATTTCTTTTTGACTGCTGAGATTGTTTTCTGATATCCTGGGTGTCTTGCATAAGGTGCATTATGCATTTCTTTTAAAATCACACTCCTCAACTCAGGAGAGTTGGGTACATAGACTTTGCTTCTTTATAGAAGGATATCATCAAATCCCAATTCATAATCCTCAACCTTCTTTTGCATTTTACCTTGCTACAATTTTGTTACCAATTCCATGTACTTCTTTTGCAGCTTCAAAAATTCTTCCTTTGAGATCTGTATGATACATGCTAATGGTTGTAGCATGCAGTTTGTGCACTCTCCTGCTGAGTGCGTCAACCACTTTGTTCTCCTTTCCTTTGACGTGTTTGATATCAAAGTCATACTCACAGAGGAATTCCAACCATCTACTCTGCCTAGTATTCAAAGTAGGCTAATCAAACAAATATTTTAGACCGTTATGTTCTATCCTTATCTCAAACCTCTTTCCCACGAGGTAGTGCCTCCACTTCTTCAAAGCGTGCACTATGGATGTCAATTCCAAATCATGAGTGGCATAGAGCCTTTCATGCTCTTTCAATTTTCTGGACTCAAAACATATTATAGACTCATTCAGGCTAAGGACTCCACCAAGTCCTTCTTTGCACACATATATGAAAACCATGAAATCTTCATTCAGATCCGTGATCTTCAGAATTGGAGCACTGGTTAACAATTGCTTCAATCGCTGGAAACTCTTTTCACATTCTTCTGTCCATTGAAAATTCTTCCCCTTCCTTTGCAAGGAAGTGATGGGGTGATCTATCCTCGAAAACCTTGCAATGAACCTTCTTCATATATGATATGCCCCAAATAGTGAATTTTGTTTTGATAAAATGAGCACTTTCTCAATTTGGCATACAAATGATGTTCTCTTAGCACTTGCAGCACCATCCTCAATTGATGATCATGCTCCTCTTTCGACTTGGAATATACAAGAATGTCATCCAGAAAAAAAAATGACAAACTTGTCTAAATATTCCCGGAAAACACCATTCATTAAGCACATGAAAACAATTGGTGCATTTGACAACCCAAATGGCACCACTGCGAACTCATAATGACCATACATTTTCTTGAAGGCGGTCTTGCTGATATCTTCTTCTTTAATTCTTACCTGATGGTATCCTAACCTGATATCTATCTTGGAAAATATCTTTGCATCCTTCAATTGATCAAAGAGATCATCAATCCTTAGTAGAAAATACTTGTTCTTTATAGTTACTTTGTTCAAATGTCTGAAGTTGATGCACAATATCAATGTCTCATCTTTCTTCTTCACGAACAAGACTGGGCACCCCAAGGTGACACACTTGGGTGTATATACCCCTTCTTTAGAAGTTCTTCAAGCTGCATTTTCAATTCCTTCATCTCTGGTGTACTCATTATGTAAGGAGTCTTTGATATTGGCGCTGCTCCAGGCATCAAATTAATAGAGAAATCAATATCTCTCTTTGGAGGTAGTCTTGGTACCTCCTTGAACACATCCTCAAAATCTTCCAGGATGACATGATCCTCCATATTTGACACCTTATCCTTAGATTCTTCCTCCACATGGGCTACAAATATTTGACAACCTTTCCTGTAGCACTTTTTTAGCTGCATTGTTGAGATTTTTTGGACAGTAACTGCCCTGGGAATTCCTTGGATTGTTTTCTAATTTCCTTCCTCATCCAAGCAAGTGAATTCCTTGTTATTGAACTCTAATATGGCATGGTGTTGTTCCAACCAATCCATACCAATTAGGAAATCATATGATCCCAGTGGAAATATGTTCAAATATTCCTTGGTACATAGTCCATTCATGCCCACTGGACATTATTTAACCAACTCAATAACTTTCCTCTTGGCTTATGTAGCCAACTGTACCAGCCAAGATTTTCCATGCTTGTTTCTTGGCAAAATAAATCTTTCCATTACCTTAGGGTCTATATAGCTATGACTAGCCCCCGAATCAATTATAATAGTAAAGGCATGGTTAATGATCATACCTTCAACTTCAATCATATGTGATTGAAACTCAACTTGCTTGTTGTCCATCAATGCATAGATCCTTGGTACTCTTATGTCCATGTCCTCCATTGTTTCTTCTTGCTGTACATTGTAGACAACTCTTACCTTGTCACTTTTGTGAGGAAAATATCTATACTTGTGGTCTCCTTTACAGTCCCAACATTGAATGGGTGCCTGCCTTGACCTTTTCCCTGCTACCTCAACCATTTTATGCTCTCTAAAATATGGTTGTCCTTGAGGACTATTTTTAAAAAATGGAGGCTTGTTTCCCTTCTGCTTCTATTCCTTCTTGAACTTCTTTTTGTCCTCCCAAGCCTTCTGGAAAGTAGGCTTTCCTTTTTGTTGATCATATAAGCATTTTTCTCTCCTTATTGTTTCTTCCAGAGTCTTGGGGTCATCATATTAGATTTTATCACTGATGAAAGATGGAAGCCAACTCATGTACCTCTGAATATTCACTATCTCATCCTTGATGAAGGAGACATACTTCAACAACTCTAAGAATCTCCTTTCATATTCATCAATAACCATGTTGCCCAGTTTAAGTTCAAATAACTCTTTCATCTTTCTGTCATAGTACCTCTTGGTCAGGTATTTCTTCTCAAAATCATGGATGATTTTAGGGGATAAATTTCGCTCATGGACTAATTTTCCATGGTTTTTCCAAAAATGAGATTCGCTATTTTAAAAATAATTCACCCAAATTCTATAGGATAAAATTGTTTTACCTTAAAAATCGCCAAAAATTTATAAAAACTATATAAAATCCTTATAAATGTGAATATTTTTACAAAAATATCGCCAAACATTTATAGTTGGAATATGAAGGATTAGTAAGATTCGCCAAGGTTTCTACATTTTAAAACAAATTTCCATCCTTAAAATCATCTCTGCTCAAAATGCCTCTTGAAATCCTTCCAAGTCACATTTTTCTCCTTGAGGTGTTGTACTTGCACCAGTTGATCCCACCACATGGATGCTTTTCCTTTAAGTTGGTATATGACAATTCTTCCCTTTGCATGAAAAGAATAGTTATGCAATTGGAATTACTTCCTCATGCCTAGAAGCAATGTCTCTGCATCTTCATCCTTCTTGTACTCACCATCCAATGTAGGAGGTTTGATTTTGTTCATTTCCCCTCGTAGCTCATCCACCCCAGACCTCTTATGTTTCTTAACATGAGATGGACTTGAGTTGTGTGCTCTCTTATTGGAATGCCCGAGGGAGTGTTGGTGATGTCTTCTATCACTTTTTGTTCTTCTGCGACTCCCTAATTTTCTTGAGCCACTCTCCTCATCCAATTTATTTTCTATTCTTTCCAGGCTCTGCATCAACTTTATGTTGGATTCTCCCTATTTCTCCCTAGATTTCATGAGATTTTTGTTATCTTCTCGGTGAGTTTGGACATCTTTCTGTAACTTTTCAATGAGTTTCATCATGTTTCTTTCTTTATCTATCTCTTCTCTATGCCCATTGGATTTCGATCCTTTAACTCCTAAATGAACATCCATTCCTCTAACTTCATTTTACAAATTGTAATCACCCCATACCTTCCCCATTTCTTTGCACTATGAGACAATTCAATTTGGTTATGACAATCGTTAACTATGGAAAATGTGCAGTCAACCGAGTTTTGTCAGGCTATCAGACTTTAATAATTTTCCAGAATAAACCAATCTGATTCAACGAAAACAATATCAGATTCCATTTTTTGCAGGTCTTGGTCTATCAAGAACCCCTCGGTCTTCAATCTCTAAGCCCAGTTCTGTTCTGCAACAAATTTCAGGCGCTAGCCCCTTTTCTTCAGCCCTTGGTTCACATGTGATCACGGCTATGACCCAACGTTTATGATTTGGGAACTTATTCGGAGCTCTGAAACTTTAGGCTTTGGGCTTCAGAGGTTTCCCTTTTTCCATGCATCCCAACATCACAGAACAACGAATTGTAGAATGCGCGAAGAATGGAGGATCTACGGTCCACCTTCCTTGCATAGATCTACGGTGGATAGGATCTTTGGGGACTCCGACTTTGGCGGATTTCAAAGCACATCACAACAAATTTCTCGGAGTGCCGGATTGGTGAACTCACGAAGCAGGGTGGATCAATGGTCAATGTCTCCCAACATCCAACGACTGATACTCGTTATGGAACTCTAAGCTTCGAGGCTCCAAGACTTCAGAGCTTCGGGGCTCTGGGACTTGGGAGGACTTCACCTTTGCACATAACAAAAATCTGAACCGTGAGTCTCTACATACTTCCACGTCACTCTGGTGATGTCATCGTGTCACTTTACTTCGGAGTTACGAAACTTCATGGGTTTCTTCCTCCCATTCCATCACGGGCCATTTCTTCCAGAGTGTCAAGTCTCTGGACTTCATGATCTAGCCCCACGTGTCCACTAGGGCCCGTAGTTTCTGTGCTTGAACTAATAAATACTAAAAACATTACATCAAACTTTATACTTTTCAAATTGCGGGGACATGGGTCAACGGTTTTGGAGTAACCCGTCGATCGTCCCATAATTGTCCCCATGCTGACAAGTACCCCTTCTGGGAAACCGTGGTTTGGATTGCAGGACTGCCTTGTAGAATTATCTGTCGCGCGACTTCGATCCCTGCAATGCCACCCAACCATCGATCTTGATAGATCATGTTCAAAGTTAATGCGGGACTGATCCAACTAACTTCTTCGCCAAAATTAACTACCTTGTGCCACCACCAGGAGTGCCACGTGGCAGGACACATGAAGCCAACACGTGGCCCAATCAGGCGATTGACATATGTCACATTCTAACTGCATTTCTATCATACAAAGGTTCTTAGCTCATTGACACGTGGCACACATCCCATGTGTCCACGTCATCCCTAGTGACTTAAGAAGGCCACGTCAGTTTAGGACTTCGAGCTTCGAGAGATTTCACCTTAGCATACTCCATTTCTCCTGAACGCTGAATTCCCAAATTTTCTTACCTTCCACTCTTGGCTTATTCCTACGATTCTGATCCGTCCTTGGTCAAATCCAATGGTAAAAACTCCCCCACGGATCTACGATGTAGATCCTCTTTGGGACTTCGAAACTTCGGCTTCGACCCTTTCTACTCTATCACACATAAACTTTGCCGAAGTCGTGAAGTTTAAATTACTTAGGGGTTAATCCTCATGCACCTTTCTCTAGATCTAACGATCGTGACTTAATCTTCGCTTGATCTGACGACTTATCTTTCTCTCACCCAGATCTAACATCCCAACACCACAAATGTTGTGATTTCTTTCTCTGTGGCCATTTCTTAAACTTGTTAGACCTCACGTGTTTCTGAACACAATCCAAGTATTCTTTCAATGCACTTCTGGCACTCTATACCTCAAAATTCTCTGGACTTTCTTCGCTGAATTTCTCGTTCATGGCCAATCTAGGTTTCGGGTAGAAACCATGGGCTTTGAACTTGGGTTTTGTCCATTTCAACAACAATTCTTTTCCGAAACTTTTGCTTCAGCTTCCACTAACATGGCTCATCCAGTCTAAATGTTGAAACCACGGTTCTAATACCATTTTGTAACGTCCCCAACCACCGACAAGCCGGGCAACGTCGCTTTGAGACTTTCTCTTAGCTCTGATACCATTTTGTAAATTTATATGCATACATATCTAACACAATTAACAATTACAACATTTTGTTCATGCTACTTATTCATGCGGAAATAACATTATAACATTCTGACACTATATGCATACCACTATATGCATACAGACTACATATTCTAACCATACATAGAATAACATAGAATTAATAGTAAGCCGACACATACAACATATATGATATATTTAGGCATTACTCATCAAGTTATAAAACATGTACAATTACACCACATACAATCAACAAAGATTTGGTACTTATCCTTCAATAGATGACCACCAACTGCGTGCAGACCTTCCATGAACCTCCCAGCCTTAGACCATGCTGCTCATCACACTCAGCAGTGGGTCACCCCCGAGCTGGGACTAAAATCCACCCAGGGCAAAGGAATCCTAGACCTAGGCTGAGGTTACATGAACTGCACTATGCAACTGGAAATATTCTCTCCAAGGAGCCTACTTATGCCCACTTCTCACAGACACTCATTCCCCACATGCCTGTCCCACCTCGGGAATATGCACCTTCACTTTCCACAGTCCATCGACTGCTCCACTTCCCTTCCAGAGCTCTAGCAACAGGCCAAATCAGGAATTCTCAAAGCTCCATAGATGGTACTGGACTCCCTCTAGGATAAATCACTTCCCAACAAACTCTCTCACCTGGAGAGAGTTGTTCATAGGCCTGACAACCTACTTCTTCAACCACGGGCCTCACAACCCACCTCTTCAATCCACAATCACCAAAATCGTGTAAGGAAAGGGGAGGACTCAACAATTTACAGAGGCTTGCAAAGGCGAAAATGACTCTGGCTACGTACTTGTTCAGTGCGTGCGTGAACTGCACAAGGGATGGCCAGCATGCTGAGGGTGAACTCGTGGGAAAATAAATGGCCAGACTAGTCATAATGTTGAGAGCGAGCAAGGAAAATGGTGAGAATCGTCGGCTTGCAGAATCGTGAGAGAGCTGTAATCGTGAGAGCGAACTCCTCTCGAAAGGTGGCCAGAATGGTTCCTCCACCCAACAAAGGTGAAACTTCCCACATAAATTTGCATGTGTCTGGGTGACACTTATCTCTCCAGCAACACGGTCCTCTCCATTTGGAGTTTGTTCCTCTCCTTAAAGGAACTTAGGATAATTGAGTTTATTTTCCCAACTTTAGTACTTTTCAGGAATACATTATAATATTCCCTTGGGTTAAGCCCTCAAGCTTAGCCTCTCTTTCCTAGCCTCTCAACCCCATTCATTTCCCTACCCAGTGGATCTTAGTTCCCCATAACTTTTTCTTCATGGTCGGTCTACACACAACAATGTATTTTATTAATTATCTGTGTAATTACATATACAAAAATCAGGCCCACTGACCTTAGCATTTAGGCTCTTCAGCCTAATAAACACATAAACATACTGGTTTATAATTACTTGCCTCACCAACCTACAAACATCATTACATTTCAGAGGGGCTCGGCCTTGGGGAATTACAAGAGTGCGCAGCCAGTCTTTGGTGCAGTGCAAGGAAATAGGTGATTCGACAAAAAATTGCAAATATAGCCGAGCTTCTAAAGTGGCAGAATTGCCTGACCTAGGTCTTCGTGTTTTTTGGGGAGGGGGATGAGAGGTAATTAATTGAAGCATGGTAGCAGCGGGGGTGTTGAATCCATGGCACCATTGCCGGGAGGAAAAGAAATGATACTGTCAATCATGTTGTCGACTGTAGAGCTTGCCAAGCCCGACCTCCCTAATATGAAGCGCTTCTAGGCCGATGTAGATTGCAATGCACACATACTTCGATATCGGTCCCTCTCTATCTTTTGATTTTTTCTCCTTGAGTTTCAACAGCCTTTCTTGTTGTTCCCGTTGCCTTCGTTTCGAATCAATGACTACTAGGTTACAGATTACAAATGATGATGATCTTTATTTTGCTTAGCCGCGGTTCTTGTTTTTTCTTATGATGTGTTATTGTTTGAAGGATGTTTTCCATTGCCTTCTTTTGAATGATGGCTCTTCCGAGTGACACAATTAGCCGATACCAATGACCGTGTCCTCAATCTCATTGACTTGCATGATTCAAACTTTGGAGACGATCTAGCCAAACTTGGTTTGCAGAGCCTTTTTATGCCGTGAATCCTTGCTTTTTTTATTGCTGAGACATTTTACGCTGTGAAGCGTTGCTTTTTGAATAGGGAGAATTTTATACTTCAAAGTTTGTTGAGTTTCCTTTAGACTTTAGAATGGGCTATGTAGAACGACATCCTTAACCCAATTGTAGATTGGGGTTATCTGAGAGTCCAGTTACAAAGTCAAGAATTTTGCGGCTGGGACGTTAGATGAACGAAGCAAATCTACAATCTACAGGTTTGTAGAAGTTCATCGGAGCCTTTTTAAGATTCCGGGTAGAGTTGGCAGCTAATATCCATCTTCAAAAAAGCATTGACTGCTGCAGCCGGTGGATTATCGGCCATCGAATTTGAATGCAAAGGGTCACATTCGAGCCAATGTCTCACTCGGGTCATTTTCTTGCTTCAAAACAATTCGGCGAGCAATATCCTTCTTACTACAAGCATTTATGTTTCACTCGGATCATTGTCTTTCTTAAAACAATTTGGCTAGCAATATCCAACTTATGCAGCATTTCAAATGCTGCATAGCAAGCTGCATATTGCTCACCTAGTTCTTTTGAAGCAGGACAATGCCCAAATGCTAGGTAACAAGCTGGATATTGCATCCCGAGTTGTTTTGAAGCGGGAAAATGACCCGAGTGAGGCATTGGCTCGATATAACCCTTATTCTTTAATGAAGTCAAGTTCGAAGGTTTCTGCCTCCTCCCCCATCGACCCCATTTTTAGAAGGCTTCATCTTCAGAAGAGTGAGCTGATGGACCGATCCGATTTTCCTTCGACGTAGAGTTCATCTTTAAAAATAGTATTTCCCAAGGTATGAGACCACCCAAACCAATGTCGTAGGCCCTGCCGTCTTTTCGAAGGTTCTAAATGCAAGTTCCAACGGATACATTTCAAAGATTCATTTTTTTCATCATTTTGCATAGGGTCGATGGCCTAACCCAACCGATTCCTTGACGACATTTGTGGGACCTGCCTTCCTTTCTAGAGTTTTAAACGCAAACTCCATTCAAGTCTTTTTCGGCTTTCCCTTTCAAATTGTTCAAGTGTGCCCGATGGTTCAAACTGTCCCGTACTGCCAACGCCTTTTGCAAAGCGATAACCTTTCAAACTTCAAAGTATGAACCCATCGGGGAATTTGCGTACCTTAGAAAATTCGAAGGCAGATGGCGCGAATCCCCAGAAACCTCGATAGTGGGACCTGCCCCTATGTGAAGGATAGAACTATTTGCTTGAAGATCAATGACATTATCGTAATTTCTGTTAAATAATAAACACTTTGCAATAAAGCCAATAATGTATTACATATTGAGACATATAGCTTTCCCTTCAAATTCAATCAACACTGTGCAATAAAGCAATTAATGTTTGACATACTGAGCGTTTCCTTCAAATCCAATGAAATTGTTTTATTATGGATGTTGATGCTTTGTAGCTTTTAACATTTCATTATCTCCCATCGAGTTTGGCCATCAGTGCCATCCATGTGGTGATTACAAGTAACCAAAGTGGTTTGCATCTTGTTATGGCCATTGTCAAAGGCCACTGAATTGATAGTGAGCAATACTTGGAATCCTTTCAAACAATGAAGACACAAGACACTTTCTTGCTTGAGAGTGGGCTCTCCTATTCTAGGTATGTTTATTTTCT
>JASDQU010240425.1:210840-238075 GCA_032191745.1 Picea mariana | reverse complement strand
TAACCCTTATTCTTTAATGAAGTCAAGTTCGAAGGTTTCTGCCTCCTCCCCCATCGACCCCATTTTTAGAAGGCTTCATCTTCAGAAGAGTGAGCTGATGGACCGATCCGATTTTCCTTCGACGTAGAGTTCATCTTTAAAAATAGTATTTCCCAAGGTATGAGACCACCCAAACCAATGTCGTAGGCCCTGCCGTCTTTTCGAAGGTTCTAAATGCAAGTTCCAACGGATACATTTCAAAGATTCATTTTTTTCATCATTTTGCATAGGGTCGATGGCCTAACCCAACCGATTCCTTGACGACATTTGTGGGACCTGCCTTCCTTTCTAGAGTTTTAAACGCAAACTCCATTCAAGTCTTTTTCGGCTTTCCCTTTCAAATTGTTCAAGTGTGCCCGATGGTTCAAACTGTCCCGTACTGCCAACGCCTTTTGCAAAGCGATAACCTTTCAAACTTCAAAGTATGAACCCATCGGGGAATTTGCGTACCTTAGAAAATTCGAAGGCAGATGGCGCGAATCCCCAGAAACCTCGATAGTGGGACCTGCCCCTATGTGAAGGATAGAACTATTTGCTTGAAGATCAATGACATTATCGTAATTTCTGTTAAATAATAAACACTTTGCAATAAAGCCAATAATGTATTACATATTGAGACATATAGCTTTCCCTTCAAATTCAATCAACACTGTGCAATAAAGCAATTAATGTTTGACATACTGAGCGTTTCCTTCAAATCCAATGAAATTGTTTTATTATGGATGTTGATGCTTTGTAGCTTTTAACATTTCATTATCTCCCATCGAGTTTGGCCATCAGTGCCATCCATGTGGTGATTACAAGTAACCAAAGTGGTTTGCATCTTGTTATGGCCATTGTCAAAGGCCACTGAATTGATAGTGAGCAATACTTGGAATCCTTTCAAACAATGAAGACACAAGACACTTTCTTGCTTGAGAGTGGGCTCTCCTATTCTAGGTATGTTTATTTTCTCGTCTTTGTGTTTATTTAAAAGTAAATAATGGGCTTTCCTATTTTAAGTATGTTCATTTTAATCTCATTTTAATCTCATTTTAATGAAAGGCACTATTGTGAGATTGATTGACTTGAATAGAGTTCGATCATTTGAGCATATCTTAGTGGTAAATAGTTTCTCCTTATTAATAAAAATGAACACACAAAAAAATGGAGAATAGAAGAAAACCTAGAAAAGATAAATACTTTTTGGATAATAAAAGGGAGAGAGCGCATGTATAAACCTCGAAATGATTTAACTATAAGTCATTAATACAATAATAGAACATGAATTAGACCAAGTAAACAAGTGACTTTATTAATATGGCTATGTTTATAGTCTAGATGATCATTATGAAGTAAATAACTCTAACATCATCCCTTAATGGTCCCTCTAGAAACTACCCATGTTTGTCTCTAAATTTTACAGATTTATCTAAACCAAGAAACTTGGTCAAAAACTCTGTAGTCTCATCCTAAGTTGGGCAATATTTCAACTCAACTTCTCCATATTCTACAAGTCTTCTAATGAAATGACAATGCACAAAAATATGTTTGGTTTGATCATGGAAGACATAGTTTTTTCCAACCTCAGAACTCCCTGATTATCACAAAAATATATCGTGGACTCAAATTTTGATGGACTTGAAATTTACAAGCATTCTTCTGAGCCAAATTTCTTCACATGCCCTTTTTACTATTTCTCCAGATTCTAATTCTGTAGAGAAAACTGAAACTATATTTTGTTTCTTATTGTTGGAGAACTAGGGAATTGCAAAAGGTAACATTTATGAATTCCAAGAAGAGGTGATGTTTAAATACTTTGTTACAACACTGAAGCACAATAGAGAATACTTAACATACAATGAATAACAATGGATTGATGTTATTGTATGCTTGATTGATAGACCAATCCTTAGGAGCATCTATATATATCCAAGATATAACTAACTCCCATAGAAAAAATAAAACATACTCAAATTTGATCAACTTAGGCACATCCAAATATTTTTATTTTTTTCCTCAACCTTTACACTAGTGCACTAAGTCGGGACTAGCTCTGGTTTCGCAAACCAAATACTAGATTGTTCAGTTGATGATCCAATTTTTATGAGCAGAACGAAATGACTATAGATTATTAACAGTTGCTTAACACAAAATAGCAGAGATACAATAAAATTGGTTTTCTATTCAATAAGGAAATAAGCTGAAACTGTAAAATGCAACGGAAACAAACTTGCTGGAATGGTGGCGGCTTATCTCTTAGAAGAGATGTGACAGTTGTGCTCATTCACAAGAAGATAATTACAATGAGGCTCTGAAGGCATTTTTACAATAAACAAGAATGCCAAAAACCTTAGATATCCAAAAACCTAACCCTAGGAGATGAAGTGCCAAAAGTCATGTGGGCCCCGTTTGGGTAAGTTAGTACATCAACTTCTCGGGGTCGTAACTTTTGCATACGATCTTTGTTTTAGTTGTATGATAGCCCGTTGGAAAGGTATCGTCCAAGAGATTCATTTTGGGGGCTCAATCATGCGTTCAACTATAGTTGAAAATGCCGATCCCGAAAAACCTTCATTTAGGCCCTCAAAATGGCCCCGAAAGTTAAAACTGCTAAAAATAGTAAATTGCCAAAATTGTCATAAAATTGTTTTGAGACAGTTGTAAAAGGTGGGTGGACACCAATATCCACCTGGATCAATCGACCTCTTTATTCGACGCCCAAAACTATCTTTGATTGTCTATTGAATATATCTTGAAGGTCTTAAGGCTAGATGAACCTACTATTCCAACACTACTCCATCAACACAACTCTCTAGATATTCATGATGTTAAATTATCTATGTAAACCACCCTATAATTGTATCTTCCTAAAGCCCAAGCCTAGCTCAAATTTTTAAAAAGAGACACAACAATTCCTTCTACCAAGTAACTCAGATAATGTGCATATACCTGCACATGATTCATCTTGTTATGAGAACTAGTGTTTTCCTACGTGTATTGCACTTTGACTGCCAAAATACATAACAAACGACTCCTCAAAGGGGAATTTGATCTCACCCATTAGATTATGAATATGCATTGCTTCGGTGCCAACATTATTTGTGCCTCTATATTTATCCTTGGCACTCAAAAGAGAGACCACATTCTTGTAGATTTTAACCTTGTACAATATTTACTACAAACATATTTTTAGTAAAAGAACATAAAAGATACAATGGAAAATACAAACATTACAAAGAGATTTTTCCCCTGGAAACCCAAACTGGGAAAACCAACATATTCTATATTTGTTCATCATAATACATTGTTTACAATACAATATACATATAGGAGCCAACAACATCCAAAACCCTAACCCAATGACCTGGATTAGTCAACAATCCTAATTCCTTAACCGGAAATAGAAAACCATCGATAAAAAACCATGTGCCGAAAAACCACCTAAATATGTGACACGTTTCTCGAGGCAAATTTTTTTTCTCGGGGGCGCTACCCTTCAACCCTTGCGTAGAGGGCATTCGCCCCACTGCACCCCCCTATGCGCCCATCGCAACGCAAACACTGCTAGTCGTGCAAATAATATAACACATACCCAACAATTCTACATTTTACAAAATCAAACTAAGGGTCTAGATCCAAGATGAACACACATACACAAAAATCAACTTTCTTTTGTATCTTCTCCAGTACAAGTCAAGTTGGTACAACTTATTAACATGTTCATATTCCTAATTCAATAATTTATACCAAGATTATATGTACCCTTGATGGAGAAAATGATCCTCTTTGCATCCCTTGAGTGACTCTCCTTTGTATCATATTTTGACCTAGAGATCACACTAATAAAAAATGAAATATTAGGTCAATTGTGAGTTAAATAAATTTGGCTACCAACAAGATACCTATAGAGAGTATCATTGAATTTCGAGAATCATACTTCTTAGTTAGCTTTACTCCCAATTGGTAAGGTGTAGCACACCATGTACAATGTCCCATTTTAAATCTCTAAAGTAGATTTAGGTTGAGAAATAAAGATACTATCATCTATTTCCAAAACTTCGATGCCACAAAATGAAACATATCAAGGTTAGTCAAGTTTCAAATGTGTCTACTAACTATTTCTTCAAACCCAAAAAGAGATTATCTACCTCTAGTAATGACTAAATAGTCAACATATACTGCAATAATTAAAGTATCCTCATTTACATGTAAAACATAAATTCCATGATATGATTCACAATGTTTGAAACCAAAATCAAGAAAGAACTAGTCAATCATCTAGTATGACACATTGGGGACTTGTTTCAAACCATATAAATATTTCTTTAGTCAACACACAAAACTTGCATCTTTCTCAAATCTTTTTGTTTGCTCCATATAAATATCCTTAGTGAGAATTCCATGTAAGAAAACATTCTTGACATCCCTCTAGTGTACACCTTCTATCCAAAATTAGAAATAAGTAAAAGAATCAGTCAAGTAGAATTCATCCTTGTAATAGAGGAAAAGGTCTTGGTGTAGTTGATACCTTCCTACTGAGAAAAATTCCCTTGCTACCAATCAATCCTTTTGCCTCTTAAAAACACCTTCAAATGTAAATTTGGTAATGTAGACCCATTGACATTTCACTACATTCGTTCCTGGTGATCAAGGAACTAAGTCATATGTTTTATCTTCATCAAAGAATTGCAATCAACAATAATAACATTCTCCCATTGAGGTTGACTATGTGCATGTAAATGTATCAAGGTCACATGCCTATGGCGTGCATTCCATCAAAAAGGGAAAAAGGGCTAAGGAGTCCATAGTGGAAATGTAGATCTTGAAAATTTTGAGTTCAAGATGTATATCACAGAACAAGAAGCAATAGAGTTCGAAAGCACCAACCTAAAATAGTGACTAATAATTGGAGATTTTGTGAACCCGTCAACACAAGGATCCAAAATAGGGTGACAAGGTCTCCCCAGAAGATGTGAGGCCCCGATGGTCAAATTGTATTGCTCGAAAAAATTGAATGCATAATTTGTAACATGGAAGAGAGGACGTGAGGCCCTGATAGTCAATTTGTATATTGCGGAGGGCCGGATGCCAATTGTTTCATACTAGTGTGTTTAGTTGTCACTAGTAAGAGCATAAATAATGTATATTAGGAAGGACATGAAGTTGGTGGGGATGGAAGGCATCAACAGATACTTTGAAACATTTGTGAACCGTGGTAGAGTGAAGCTTGCGAGTTCGAGGAGTATGCGATGGAATTGTAGATCACAGAAGTTTTGAGTGCAAGATGTATATCACGAAACATGAAGACGTAGAGTTCGAAAGTGCCAACATGACAACCGTGGCCATAAAATTGGCTAAGTATGGAAAGGAACAACGATCGGTTAGATTCGTCATGTGAGGATATCGATGGAGATAAAAATATGTCATCCCGCCAATGCTGGAACCCATGATCATAGAAAGGCGACTAAGTATATAACCATAAAGTGATAATACACGGGAAGAAGAAAAGGGAAAAAGGGCTAAGGACTCCATGGTGGAATTGTAGATGACAAATTTTTTGAGTGCAAGATGTATATCACGGAACAAGAAGCAACAGAGTTTGAAAGCACCAACCCAACAACCGTGGGCATAAAATTGGCTAAGAATGGAAAGGAACAATGGTCGGTTGGATTCGTCATGTGATGATATAGATGGAGATGAAGATATGTCAACCCGCCAATGCCGGAACCCATGATCATAGAAATCCGACTAAGTATATAACTAGAAAGCGATAATAAACGATAAGATGACCAGGGAAAAAGAGCTAAGTATCTCATAGAAGAACATCCATTGTTCGTTTATTAATGCCAATCCTTTCAAACCCCTGGTGAGTTCTCACTAGTAAAAGCATAAATTGTAGATCATGGAAGTTCTGTGGGTGCAAGATGTATATGATGGAACATGGGACATAAGTATTGGATACTACAAACCTGGGACCTGGTGATCAGATAATTGGGTAAGTATTGAAAGGGACCGAGGTCAGTCGAGCTCATGGTGTGAATATATAGATAAAGAGTTTCCAATTTGCGAATCCATGAGGCCGTGATCATATAGATGCGACTAAATATAGAACCAAAAAGGGATAATAGAGGGGGGGAAAGAGGAAAAATTAAGAGCTTTTATACATTTCCTCGGACAAATTGTACATTGCAGAACTCTGAGCACTATTTGCAATTCGAAGAAGATTCAAAACAAAATTTTGAGGTCGTCAATCTGGGAACCCGCAATCAAAAAATTGTCCAAGTATGGAACAGGGAAACGCTGGTAGGGGCTTGTTTTTGCTAATATATTGAAGTTTGTAATAGCTTTTCCATTACCTGGCAAGATCTTCTTTGCATGTTTCCAAACAAGTTCTGTAGGGATGGTTGGTTCTTGAGACTTTTGCTTATTAATGACGATCTTTACGATTGTTGCATGATATCATTTTAGTATTAAACCTTTGGTGTTGCATATTTGGAAAGAAGTACAAGGATGGGAAGAATAGGAAACGATGACTAGGAGTTGGAGATTTCGTAACCCGCCAATGCGAGGATGCAAAATAGGGTGACAAGGTTTCCCCAGAAGACGCAAGGCCCCGACAGCCAAATTGTATAGATCAGAACATTTGAATGCATAATGTGTAACATGGAAGAGGGGATGATGTCAGAGTCTGGTAGTCAATTTGTATATGGCAGAGAACCAGGTGCCAATTCTTTCATACCAGTGTGTTTAGTTGTCACCAGTAAGAGCATAATTAATGTATATTAGGAAGGACGCGAAGATAGTGGGGATGGAAGACAACGACAAATACTTTGAGTGAAGTTAATGTATACGAGGGGCCTGCGGTGGAATTGTAGATCACAGAAGTTTTGAGTGCAAGATGTATATCACGGAACAATAAGCAGCTGAGTTTGTAAGCGCCAGGTCAGTAACCACGGCCATAAAATTGGCTAAGTATGGAAAGGAAAAATGGTCAGTCGAATTCATCATGTGAGGATATAGATGGAGATGAAGATATGTTATCCCACCAACCCTAGAACTAGATATCATAGAAATGCGACTAGGTATATAACCAGAAAGAGATAATGGACGGAAAGAAGAAAAGGTGAGTTTGTATGCTCCAACCCAACAATTGCGGCCATAAAATTGACTAAGTATGGAATGGAACAACAGTCGGTCAGATTAGTCATGTGAGGATATAGATGGATATGAAGATAGGCCAGCCTGTCAACCCTGTAACTGACGATCATAGAAAGGCGACTAATTATATAACCAGGAAGCGATAATGGACGGGAAGAAGAAAAGGTGAAAAGGGATAAGTATCTGACAATAGAATATCCATTCTTCGTTTATTAATGCCAATGTTTTCGAACCCCTGCTGCGTTCTCACTAGTAAAAACATAAATTGCAGATCACATAAGTTATTTGGATGCAATATGTATATGATGGAACATGGGACATAGGTGTTGGATACTGCGAACCTAAGACCTGGTGACCAGATAATTGGCTAAGTATTGGCCAAGAGAAAGTTTTTATATGTATATTAATAGATTATTTATGTCTCAAATGTAAATCATCTCCCAATTTGCAGGATGTTTTTCGGTTCGCAAATTTCGTTGAAACCACGAAAGTTTTGAGTGTAAGATGTATATAACACAACAAGAAGTAATAGAGTTCGAAAGCGCCAACCCGACAACTGCGGCCATAAAATTGGCTAAGTATAGAAAGGAACAACGGTCGGTCAGATTCGTCATGTGAGGATATAGATGGAGATGAAGATATGTCAGCCCGCCAACCCTGGAACCTATGATGATAGAAAGGAGACTAAGTATATAACCAGATATCGATAATAGATAGGAAGAAGAAAAGGGGAAAATGGCTAAGTATCACATAGAAGAAAATCTATTGTTCCTTTATTAATGCCAATCTTTTCAAACCCCTCGTGAGTTTTTACTATTTAAAGCATAAATTGCAGATCACGGAAGTTATTTGGATACAAGATGTATATGACGGAACATGGGACATAGGTGTTGGATACCGCAAACCCGGGACTCGGTGGCCAGATAATTGGCTAAGTTTTGGCCAGGATGAAGTTTTTATATTTATTCCAATAGTAATCATATTAGTATATATGCACGGATATTATCAAATAGAAGAAGCTGCAATATATGCAAGATATTGAACATGAACATGGAGTCAACACTTGAGTTGCCTTGTTGTAATAGTCATTAATTCATTATATTTACGAGACTCGAAGAATGAAAGCAGGATCAGTCCTCCAATTTATTTCTTTAAGTACAGGGACGACACCACATAAGTATGGCCTATGACAAAATATTCTTCCATGTAAAATATAATAAACCAACAGAGTAGCCTTTATTTAAATTGAAGTACTAGGTAGCAGAAAGAAAAGCTTTCCATCCATGTTTAACGACACACAAAAAAAAAAGGTACAAAATAAAATGAAAATCAATACCAGAGATTGGAAAACACCATAAAAAAATAAAAACACAAATATTCTATATTCAAATAAGATGGGTTACAAAATACAACTGAGATTATTTTCCACAATGATTGCGATTTTTCTTGTCGCTGACAAATAAAGAATATGTACAATAATGAAGCTTGTTGACAGTATTCTTGACGATCAAATCCTTGATTCATAAAAAACAACAAGTTGAATATCAATTTCAGGTCTTGGACTTAATTGGTGATGCCAACTAGATCTATCCTTGTTTTTTGAATAGCCTGTCTCTTCTAGATATGGCCTGCTTACATTGGCTGGTTATTCAATATTCCATTCTTTGTTAAGTATTAATTTCCCTCTATCGTCAAAAACTTGGGGTTTAAGGTGCCTTCCTTGTAATGTTCCTGACCATTGACATCTGAGACAACTTAGAAATGTCATTCAGGCCCAATTCAAAGTCGAGGGAGTCGTTTTATGTGATGTCAGTTATGGGGGAAACAAATCCTGTTAGAAAACAAAAGATGAGACGGAAAAAAAAAATCAAGTATGTTGTGGCTGTTATTCTCCCTGTATTCGATCATATGTTTGGTTAAAATCCTGACTGAAGATTTGTATGTTGAAATTTTTTGTTTTATTATAGTAAATTGGAGGGAACATCCAAGCCAACTGCAAAATGTTCTTCTGTTGAAGTACATGACTTCTTTCGGCAGCACAGGTCTGGCAAGTGTATCAAATGTTGCAGATCGCATCGAAATATATCTTTCATCGTAGGGGTGCCAGAAATGGCGGTCCACAGAAAGGTTTGGAATGTTCAGAGGTGACGCCAAATATAACTCCATGCCCGAACACACTCAGTAGGAAATTATAAAATTGGATACCAACCAACGTGAGAAAATGTATGGGCGTTTGAATCAATATTCTGAAATTACAGAACATTTTATGCCAAAGTTCTAACATAATTTATAGACAACCAGTTTCTATGTCAAATAGTGTTGAGTGAACTTTGGATGCAGCAAGAGACTTGGCATACAATCACCTTCAGGCATCCACATAGGCGGTGACCCAGGCACCAAATAGCTTCGTCCTTGGACATTGACATTGGCGGTGACAATGGGAACAATGCTATTGATTGCATTGCGACAATGCAATGAACAAGCAAGGATGCCATTGTCAAAGTACTTAAACTGTAGGATTGTCAGACCTGCAAAGAACATCGACTTAGTGTTGCTTTCTCATGAAATCTACAATGTTGGTTTGAGTCCATAAATCTTTGGACGTTGGGTGTCCTGTGCGATAATGACCTTGACATTAGGCACATGGAAGACATCTATTATCTGACACTGCAGTGTTAATGCAATTTCCATACTAGATGAAGACTTAATTGCATTGGCACAAACAATAGTAATTTTGTGATTACTTAACATCCTTGAAGGACATGAAACCCAAACAATGCCTAAAACTTTTAGAACGAACATTTGTTCAAAAAAATACATTGTTCTGTTCTATATTTAAAAAAAAATAAAAAATAAATAAAAAATTGTATGGTTTGAACAATTTTTTATTTTTTTGTTATCAAATATCGCATAAAATGCAACAGAAGAAATGCATTTTCCCCATCCAACTCAAGGGAAACATTAGGAAGATTGACATTAGGTTGAAACAAATATGGAAACACACCACTACATTAAGGTCTCTTCTAAATTATGAAATAAGATAATTACATGAGGGTGGTAGTAAAAGGCGATTTTCAGAAACCAAATCATTACCTGAACACGTGAAACCCCTTGCAGAAGGTGGTAGTATAAAGTAATCCTCAGAAAATGTTGCAAATTCCATAATCCAGTTATATGCGTAGGAATAGTAAAATAAAAAATTTGCAGTAGCAATAGGCAGTTGATTGTATGTGAAGTCTGTAACTACATCCATAGGACACTGAACAAACTTTGACAAAGAACATGGATTTATGTCAAGTCTGATACCACACCCAGAAGTATCTCAACAAACTTTGAAATAAAAACTTCTGTAACTTTAGTATGTCGTTTTATCCACCCATACAGTTTCTCTTACTCGCTTTTGGGTACATTTGGGAATGGAGTAATATTTTGCATCATTTCTGAATATCACATAACATTTTTCAAGCCACGGTAAGTGAAACACCCCTGACGAAGACAAATTCTTGTGTTCTCTGCAGAATTCGATACACTTTCCAAATCTGTGTTGTTGGAAGAAACTATATACTTCAACGAGGGAGTATTTTGCACATGACCTGAAAATCCCTCGTGAATCCCAGCAAGAAAACAAAGAAGATCAACAAACAAATCGACAAGAAGGATTTTCAACCAACCAAAGTATCGAATATAGGGAGAACACCAACCAAAAGATACTTGCTTCTTTTTTTTCCCGTGTCTCAGTTTCTATTGGATAAGAGAGTTTTTTTTGGCTCAAATCTCACATCACATAAAACCATTCTCTCTTCGTTCTTTTGGGCCTCAATGTTATATCTAAGTTGTCTTACATGTCCATGACCAGGAACGTTATAATGAAGGCACCCTAAATCCCAACTCTTTGATGATAGAGAGAAATGGCAATAAGTATTTAAAAGCAACGCTGGAGGAAACCAATATGATCTTCCATAGATTTTGGTTTAATTCATTTTAATGATAGATTCTCTCGATATTTTCACTAATTAATGCCAATATTTTTGAATATGTGCATTGAATAGTGACTAATAACACATATTGGCATTCCCATATCCGAGTAGATTCTCAAATCTAACAACATCTAACATATGGACAATATTAAATAGGGACATGATGTCAAGGCCTCTATGGATGACATGTTCATTGATGGCAGCGAGGTAGTACAATATTACACTGTTACTATGATGAAGCCTTTAAAAAACTAAAAGAGCCAATATTTTTTTTTTTTCAAATTCAAAATGCAAGAAAAAAATTTTTACTAGATCACATAATATTGGCATGTCTATGTATTTTAATGGAAGATGTCCTCGAGCTTTCTGCTTATTAAAGTCAATATTTTCAAACCTGTATGGTTGGTTGTCACTTTTGAAATCATAATTAATGTCCATTGGGAAGGGAAGAAGGTCGCGGGAATGGAGGGGAGTGACAAATGCTTTTAAAATTTCCTGAACTCGGGAACGCGTGAACCTACAAAACTTTGAAAACTCGCCTAGTATGGAAAGGAAGGTCAGACAGATAAACTTATTATAGGCAATGGCAAGGTTGGGAGTTCGAGGAGTGCGGGTCAATTTGTAGAGAACAAAATTTATGCGTGCAATATGTATACACCAAACACAGTTACCATAGTTTGATAACACCTATCCGCGAAGCTGTGTTCATAAAATTGGCTAATTATGCAACTGAACGGCGATCGGTTGGAATCATGATTTGAATATATAGATGGAGATAATAATTTTTTAGTTCGCCACACCGGGAACCCGCGAGCACAGAAACGCAAGAAAGTATAGAACTAGAAACACATAATAGAGTGGAAGAACAAAAGGTGAAAAATGAGAAAGTTTACAAGAGGAAAAAGAAAGGGAGAGAATAACTATATCGCTCAAACAACAACACTTACTCCCATAAATATGAAACCATAGTATGACATAAACCATGGAAAAAGAATCACCAGCTATGAAATAGAGTTGGAGCTCGAAAAACTTTGGTTGAAGCCGTAAGAGATGCAATTTACATCGACTGCAAAATTTTGTATGTTATGTTATCTTAATAGTATTTTATGGGGAGCCAACTGCAAAATAATGTAACAACAAACCCAACTGTAGATGCAACACCCCAACATTGCAAGTCTTAGGCAAACAAGAGCAAGCAACAAATAACAACCCAGTTAAGAAGCACCAAAAGGCCCAACTGCAGCCATAGACCCGAACCGTGCAAAGTCGAACCAAACAACAATAAGCAGCATCCAACGAACAAAGAAGCAAGCACCAACTAGTTGACCAGGAATGTCGCAGTTCCAATCGCGGTTGCAGAACCCCAAACCTGCAAACTACAACAAGACGAACAGGAAAACAAGAACAACAATAATAGACAAATAAGAAATCCATTGAGATGCAAGAAGCAAGCATGAACTAGTGAACCAATAATGGCGCTGAAGTAAAATATTACCCAAATTGAGTGTAGAGAACATTGCATATAAAAAAAAACCGGAAGAAAATGTATTGTAACAAGCCCGCTAAGTAAACATTTAACGTTGCGAAGCTTGTTAGGTAAACATTTAAGTCTGTCAGAAATGATCTGTAAACATTTAAGAAAGAATGCAGTGTGGCAGGTCTTTGACGTACCAAAAAAAAATTATTACAATTTATTATAAAATAAAATTAATAACAATAGTTCGAACAGTAGAGAATGTATTCGAAAGACAAGCTTTGGATATGCTAGCATATCAAACATTGGGATAAATTTAGCTAGCAGAAAATGCTAAGAAGAACATTCGAACTAATACTAACATTAATCCACCTTCAAGAAATGCATAACAAAAATATATGATTCAAAAATACTGTAGACGATCAAAAAGTTTGGATATGCTAACATATAAAACATTGGGAATAACGAAGCCAAAAATAAGACCTCCAATCTGTTATCCACTCAGATCATTACATATATGGTACTTTGTATCATATAAAAATCAATGATTTTATTTCCCTACCTCCAACAATAGATATTATGTAAATATTTGTGGTCAAAGGACAAACTAATATGAATTCAACGATTTATCGATTGCTATAGTACCTCTATGCCTATGGAAGGGACTAATAAGTCGAAGCTTGGTTGTTTTTTGAATTCTTATAAAGAATAAGTCGAAGCTTGGTTGTTTGATATTTGATGACTTATTCAATCAACCAATATGCATTTTATGGGTCCTTTGAATATCTAATAACATTGCTGAGAATACAAACTAAAATGGACGTTCCACTTGTAATTCATATCAACGAGACATGATTAGAAAGGTAACGAATTAAAAAAAAAGTATTCATCATATTTTATTTGAATGGGAAGTGTTTTTAATGTCTCGATATTTATGATGTAAGATGGCTTTATGATTTTCCGTAATGTAAAATAATATTAGTTAGTATATATTTATAATGTATATCTCTATAAACATTAGTAGTTAAATGGATGTGAGGGGTTCCTTGTCCTACAAACATGGACTCTCATACATCAATTTGATTTCTGGCTTTGTTGTGACCTTAAAAATAAATTATTATTATTTTAATTTCATATTTATTAAGTATTAAAAAAGATCAAAACTCTTTAAATATAAAATTTATTATCATTTAAAATGAATTTGTGTTGTATTTAATCTTATTCAATTTCATAAAATTGAAAACTCACAACTTATAAAGAATATGTAAAAATGCAATTTTGATGTTTTTCGTTTTTTTAATTAAAAGCTATTACTAAATATTTATATTATGTCACAGAAAATTTACAACAATGTCTGGTAGGGATTTGTCGCAAGAGAAACCAAAACACTTTCCAATAGAGAATAATCATAATTTTTCATGACCATCTTATCAGAGTTTTGTAACCAAAATTTACAAAAAGAGACTATGAACTTGGGTAAATTGTCTATGACTATCAATGCTCTAAAAATAAAACTAAGAGAGATAGGATAAAACAAACATCAAGCATGAGGAGAGTGAGGTCCATCCTCCTTGAAAGATTCAACCTACATGTTATTCTCCATGCTCTGGTCATGAACAATGTCAATAGAATGAGGGATCCCGTTTAGGATAATGGGGTTTTCCCAAGTACCTTCTCATCGTGATGGAGTCTTCTACTGCTTGAACATGCCTTCATCCTCCTTAACATATGAGACCGAGATACCAATACTAAATACCACCTTGCATGTGGCTTCAAATTTTACTTTGAAAATTCAAATTGTGTGGAGAATATCCTAGAGTTTCCCCCTTATGTTACCCAAAGCTTGGGAAATTCTTTTTTTTTACTATACAATATGTCTCTTCTAGTTTGAAAAACTTGGTCCTCCTAGTTATTGAATAAACTGGGTCTTTAATCCAACCCTCAACTTCCTACAGGATCTAGTCCTTCGAGAGGATTTTTTTCTTGGCTCGAACTTCATTTTATACCTCCTCTACCTCCCTCTTGGCCTCTGCTATGAATTTTCCCTTAAACAAATTCTTCACTTCACAGGAATCGTCTAGAACTCTAGAAAATAATAGTGAATCCTTTCAGGTTGAGGGTATTTTTGTCATTTGCCAAACCTTCCTTTTATGTGCCCCCACACTCTGTTATGAGGGAAAAATCTCTATGGTAAACCACAACAGACAGGTATGACTGCAGAAATCAACTCAATTACAACATATGCTATATGAACTAATGTGCAAGATAAGAAAGAGGCCTACCTCGATCCAACATTTGATGGTGTTCCACCGTTGAGCATTTCGACCCAAAGCTTTATACCTACAATAAGTTCTTAACAAACGACCAGAGCAAGTATATAGTGATGATATAAAGGGGTTAGCACATTAGATAGCATAATCCATCAATAAACATTACAAACATGTGCATGGATAATAATCATACATTTTCAATATACCAATAGGACGGGAAAGGAGTATTTCTATTAATAATTGATCAATAGAAGTAAAAACATTACATACTTCTGTGTCAGCACGGTTCAAAACCAAGAAACCAAGTTCCTTCCAACTGGGCCTCCACCACTTCAATCCTCCACCAAAGGCAAGTTCATAAGAGAGAGTCAATGAGGTTCTCTCAACAATAGGGAAAGAGCTTGGGGGCTGAACACTGTGTTTAGACTTGAGGGACAAAGGGATCCAGACTCAATATGAAATAATTTCTCTAGAGTAACTTTGCTCTCACAGTTGAATGCTTTCTCCTCTTTTCCATAGCTCGAAATTGTGCTTTTATAGCCTTCAAAATGCAATTGAAGGGCCGAGTCAGAACGTTTCCAGTATGTGAAAGTCCAAGGATCATAGATCTTCTATCGTGACATGGAAAACCGACCTCATTTTTGTATTTTCTGGCACAAATCCCGATGTACACAGGCTGTAGTGGAACAACCAGTGTATACGCATCTTGCATAGCTGATAGAGAGTGTATATGTGGAAAAATGTATATTTTTGGCTCTGGATTCATCAAAAAGGGATGACAAGTCTACATAGGGAAATGGAAAAAGGCCCTCTGTGCAAGATAGCAATGGTGAGGAAAATCTCGCTATAACAGATGCCCCCTAATGTGTGAGATCAGAGGAGTATCTACGATGGCTGAAATACATTATAAATAACCCAGAAGTGGAGTGGTAGAGAACCAGCTGGATGAACTCAATTGCTTATTACATTATGTATTGACTTTGCATACATGGTTGCCAAGAATACAATGCAGATCAATGTGAAAAATATACCAAACAAGTGTTCATGGCCATGAATAGGAAAATATGAATGTGGTTGCATGCCAAAAGTTGTCATAGTCACGAACAAGGCCCAGTGAAACCAGTCTCAAAATCAATTTGAAGGTATCTGTATACCATGAAGTACAATCTGATCTCCCATGATCACTAAAGTTGAATAGGTGTTGGTCCAATGAAAGAGAAGCAACAAATTAGGAAAGATGCAGCCACACAATGATGTCTTCAAGTCTTCTACACTATCCGCCAAGGGTGGAAGTCTACATCATGTGAATAAAGGAGTTGAGGTCGAACATAATGAGACATCGTTTGATTACCGATCATTGAGGTATACCATTAACAAATGTGAGACAACCTACCAATAATGAAATTAGGTATCAAGGCACCGAGTACATTTCTACAAGTGCAAATAAAGGAGTTGGTGTCAAAAACTTGAGAAATACATTGATTAGGAGACATTGATGTATTCCCATATGTCAATGGAGAGAGATCCTGCCACTAATGACTTCAAGCTTCAAGGGACTCACGAAACTCTAGGTCCCATATCCAGAATAAATGAGTTGAATTCGATGGAAAGAGACCTGCTGAAAGGAGAGCATTCAGGCATCTCTCATCGGTCAAAACAAGGAACAAAGCAGGAGCTTCATGA
This sequence comes from Picea mariana, assembly GCA_032191745.1. Lineage (NCBI taxonomy): Eukaryota > Viridiplantae > Streptophyta > Pinopsida > Pinales > Pinaceae > Picea > Picea mariana. Next base: position 221,492 of record JASDQU010240425.1, on the reverse strand, counting down.
TTTGGTGGAGATCGTATGAAGAACATGTTCACGAACCAATGACCCTGTGCATCTTTCACGTGTACCAAGTGCAAGCGGTATACGAAAAAGACCCTCTGAATAGCAGCCAATGATGAAAACTGCTGACAAAGGTGAGGAAACAACCAATAAGGCTAATGGCAACCAAGACACTACACAAATCCCAAAGTGTGAATAGATGTCTTGCCGTCGAACACAAGGGAAACCACCCAGTCAACGACCAATGATGAAGTGTCAATTGTTGGGTTCAAGGTGACCTACCAATGATGAAAGTAGGGCCAGGGTGCATGATAATACCATAGTATCATGTGATTCTGAGACAAACTGAGGGTATGGACAACACGCAAAGTCAATATTTATGAGGAGTGGAGGACATTGGTTGATAGACTTACTTTGAACAAGAGCATGAGACATGGTGGAGTTCGGCAGCATAGACTCAATGATGTGACTATTAGATGCAGGAGGCATCAATCATGTTCTCTATAGGGACTGGAAGAGTAACCAGTGGGTAGAGAAAACTCTGTAACTAGATCAACTTCCTAAGGCCATGCTAAACCCAAAATTATGATGATGCAAGGACTCAATAACTTTGTGCTCTGTTTAAAGGCGACATGACTTCTTCCAATTACAATATAGTACTCCCTTCCCACCCATCTTTTTTTAGTTTTTTCATAACAAATGAATGCTATGATACAGAGTGGGGAACGCGTGTCGCAAGTAAGCAAAACTAGTTCCAGCAGTGGAACGTACCTATGCTTAATGCAGGGGAATGCATGTGGGAGATGGGCACTCAGGGTGATGTTCCCTCTAGGGTATAGGGTGTCAAATTGTGAATGATATAAACAAGGATCTGCTTGGTTGAGTATGCAAAAACTGCTTAGAGAACGGTTTATAATGCAAAGAGAGAACCGGCCAAAGGCTCAATACTGCAAGCAAGGGAATGAGATGCAAACACAACTTAATGCCAAAAAATGTCCTTTTTTATGTATTTTAGTCTACTTGGTGTGAAAAAGGGGTAAATTTGTGCCAAATAGACGTCTTTTCAAATCCAATTTATGAGTGTGAAAAAGACAAGTTCACTCAACAATCTTTTCTATTTTTGATAACGAGTCAGAAAAGAGATTAACTAAGACTCATGACCTTTCAAATCCAATTATAACGAGTGTGAAAGGGAAAAATCACTCGACAATCTTTTCGATTTTTTAGATGAGTCGGAAAAGATCTTAATTAAGACTCATTTTTTTGTCTTAATCAACATGTAAAGGGGGAGGCCAAGGATCCCATCTCGGTCCTCTGTGGAAAGTCAGTATCACACGGATAGCTGACAAAAGCCTGGGAAAACCCAAGGCTCTCCAAGTCGAGGATGAGAAAGTGCTAACGGAGGATACAGTCTCTGTGATAGTTTGGATAATATCTCTTAATGGAAAAGACATAGGGGGGGGAATGGAATGACCCATTAGATCATTCCAATCGAAGGGAACTTCGTCAGGACTTGGAGGAAGAACATTCTGGGAAATAATAAATTTCTTTCATTCAGAAGGGGGAGGATTTGAAATGTTGATGACATGACTGAAAGGTGCAACATTCTGTTCAGAGAGAGTAGGGTTGACCAGATATTGCACTGGTGTGGCCACTTTTTCAATTATAGGTTGAAGAGGATGCATAGTAATGGGGGAAAGAGATGCTTCCCCCTCGGCAAAGGGGGTGGGTTCAGGAGAAGATTGCGCTGATAGAACCATCGAGACAATCAAAGGAGAAGTGGTGTGAGGAGAAACCATGGAGGCCTCAGAATCTGAAATGCTCTTGGGTGAGCCCCACGCTTATGGTATCCCAACAGTAATCGGGCACAAACGAGTTAGGTGAGTTCCTTCACAAGTCCTGCAAAGGAATTTAGGTTTACATCTGAGACGTCTAGGATTCTCAATGTAATTAGCAGGGGAAAGATAGTCATCTCCTGTATGATGAATAGAGGTGGGAGATGTGACACGATTATGATTTGGGGTAAAAATAATGGTTCCCCCAACATAATTGGTAGAGGTTGGGGGCAAGTTGTTGACATAGTTTGTAGAAAAAGTTGACCCATCTGCCACATGACTGGCATAGGTTGGTGATGGAGAACCAGTATGAATGACAATGAATGGGTTGGTGATAGATTGTGGCATTTGATTCCAAGGTCCCAGGAAAGATTGATTCTGAAAAATTGCAAGCCATGCAGGATCTTGGTGTACCCCTTGCCCCAGCCCATAAAAGTGTTGGTTCATGCCAAAATGGTCCGAAGAGGTTTCTATGGGCATCGTCACTGAGGTATGTGACGAGACTGAGGTAGGATAAGGATAATTTGAGTGAGGATATATGTTTCCCCCTTGTGAAGGGGTCCCATAAAGAGGGTAGCCCAAACCGTAAAATTAATTCTCCCCATATGAAAGACTTGGGGGTACTTGAGGACCTGTCATGGAAAAAGTGTTTGAAGGAACGGTCATGGCGGATGAAAGATACACGGGTGGGTTGTAATAGGTAGGATAAGCACCCATCTGAGTACTGGCTCCTGAAGGAGCATAGCTAGAGTTGGATCTATAAAGTGTAAGGTTCCAACCTCCCATGGGGGCACGACTCATATCAAATGACGAAGTAGGAATCAAAGCCATGGTGCCCCTGGATCCAAGGTTAGGATTTATGTATGTGGGCCCAGGATAGGATTGCATGAGGGAAGGAATACCAATAGAAAAATGACTAGGGACCCAAGGTGTGGACTGAGCGTTGTAGTTTTGCATACCATTGTCAAAGATGGAAGGGTCCATCCCCATGAAATGAGCAGGCATCATGGAGTGGGTAGAAGTGAATGAGGGAGCAAAAGAAACTCTACTGTCCATATGGATGAAATCCAAAAAATCCAAAACTCCTAAGGTCAACTAGTAGTCAAAGAGCATACTAAAAAGTCAAACGACCAATATGCATGCAAACGGGCTAAAGTGGCTGAGTGGCCTCCCTCGCTAAAGAAGGTATGTCTCATCCAAGAGGCACCTGAGACTCCCTGCTAAAGTTTGGAGGTAACATAATTAGTTATAGAGGCCCTTGTGGGCTTAACAACTAGTCGGTAAGATCCCACCGGAGAGGTAATCCTCCATAAAGGCTATGTGATATCTGACCCCTATCTGACCCATGGTACAAGCAGAATAACCCCTGCAAGTAGCCTATGAGATACCTAATTCAAGAAACTAATAAACCACTGTATAACCGATGCACAGGTGAAGAGTCGTAAGTCCGGATCATCGTATGGGTAGGGTATCAAATCCCAAAACCTTGAAAGAACCGGATCTCACAGAGGTATGGGTACTAGCAAGATCCCCAAATATGAATAAATCCACAAAAATATATCTAACGCTAGGTGAGTATCCAAGGGTTATCCCTTCAACTAACTTCGTGTGACCTCGTGATTAACTCCGGTGTGAGCGGAGCTTCCTAATATTACCAATTATACAATGGACTTCTCAACTCCCTATCTCAGACACATATGTTGATTTAATTTCCTTGGATAAGTTTACTCACAAAATCCTATTCCAAGGTGTTAGCGACATTTCTTGTCCTAGGCACAAGAGTATTCGGGTCTGCAAGATGCACGAGAAGCGCCCGAGAGTAGCATGGAAAAATCTCTTTTTAAGGCTTCCAAGCACGTAAGAGGGCGAAGTTATGTTGTCGATGGTCCAGATTCATCCATAAGGGCAGATCAATGATCATCAGGATATCGGGGCTACCAAGTTAACCGATATATAGTGTCAGAGAAAGCGCCTATATTTCAAGACTAAATCTGGGTCGTCTGATCCAGCGACACATAGTCCAAGATCTAGTTGGCATATCGGCATTCGGGACTTCGAAGGGTGAAATTCCCTCGTCTTCTCATATCTTGAAACCCCAAACCCCGGAGTGCCGAAAGCGCCTAGAGTCGGGCCCGTAGTATCGAGAAGCAGTCTCAGTCGTTCATCCAAAGGGGACACCTGGTGCACGATTAGGCTCCTCGCCTTTTTTCCCATCGCAATTTCAAGGTGCAAGGAACAGCTCCGCCATATTCCCGATGCGTGAGGTGCTGGGAGTGTCCAGGACCTGGGCCCACAACATCACTGAGTAAGTTAGGAACCGTCATATCTAAGAGAGACGCGTGGCACCCGAATAAGCCATCTCGGCGTTTCGCTCATCGCAACTGTGAATAAGCAAGGATTAACTCCTTCTATTCGCGAACGCCGAAAGCACTTTGGGAATAGACTCAGGGTCATAGCTCATGGTCACCTGGGAAAGAAAGGAGCTGTGTAAAAAGGGGGCCAAGGCATCGAGTCTAGTCACCGAAAGGATCATTGTGATCTCCATACGCCATCCGATTCAACCTCGATCCTGGTTTTTCGCCTTGAGTAAATGAAGATGAGAAGGGGTGCTTGAAACCTCTCCTTGGGCATTAAGTGTAAGGTATGGATAGTCTGGCAAGCGGTCTGCTCGAGAGGGTCCTGTGTACCCATTTTTCCAAAGAATCCATGCCAAGTCCTCGACTAGCCAGAGGAGGTCTGCACACGCTAGCTTGGCACTTAATGGCTCAGCTACTCCCCTTGCAGGAGCCATGCACAGTTAAGGTGGCATATGACAAAGAATACCCATCCGAATTTGGATGAAGGGACACCAAGCCTTGGATGACTGAGCACGCCGATGTTAGGTGTTTTCCTCTAAGTATATAAACTTAGTCTTTGCATTTTGTAATCTATCGATGCTTGAGAAAGGATCTCGGTTGTAAAACTTTAATGAAGCACTGTTATTCTGGTTATGCATGGACTCTTGAGACTTCTTGTCTTATGAATGTCAGTTTCTTTCACATCTTTGTTTACACTGTGTTAGAACGACTCGGAATTGGAGAATCCAGTCGAGTTGTAACTATTATAGAATGATGTAGATTGGATCACTGTAACAGTTGCATTGTTTCTAGTCGGTCCTTGTGATTTTCTTAAGTGCTGAATGACTTGGAATTGGAGAATCCAGTCAAGTCCCCCTTTCAGTTTCTCGAAGCCCTGAACCAGAGGATCTCGCATTCAGAGTTTTTCTTATACAAATTACTGAAAGGCCTGTTGCCTGAGGTAGCTTGTCCACTCCTCTCACCAAGTCTTCAACCTGCTCATTTTCAAATCAACCTACTGAATGAAGTTAGATCAAGACCTCCTTTGTTCGTTACATGCCAAACCTAGCCCCTAAGTTAGAGTGATATCTTCCCGAGTCTCTACCCATTTGATCACCCATTAAAAACTACCGTGACATAAAACTGATGGGCGTCGGGATCTGCTCCTGCTGCAATCTAGGAGTGACTTTCGTCGCCAAAATTTATGGCGTCGTTGCCAGGGACGAAGTTGAAAATCTTCCCTGGGATTGAACGAAATTGAGCTTCTGATTCTGAAGGTGCATCAGGCATCAGATCCCTTGAAGATTGCTACTGTACACCTGGAGACTCCATTGTGACGACTCCACTGTGGGGAACCTACCGTGTCAATTGTGGCTTTCAGAGGCAGACACACGCGGTCCCATCCACAACTGCCTCTAGCTACTCTTGAAACTGATCCAGAGGTAGTTCTTGAAAAAGGAAAGGCCTTTGTAGGAGAAGTTATTGCCGCTGAACCAGGTAGTCTGCCATCTCCTTCTGAAAGAACTCCATTTTCTCCTCCTCAGTTTCCTAGTAGACCGCTTTCTGAAGTTTCCCGTTTCCTGAATTTCAGGAGTGTTCTTGTTGAGGTTTCCCCCCCTGGTTTGGGATTCAAGGGAGAAATCCTTGTCACTCCCCTCTCCCCCGAAGCTGTACCTTGGAGTAGACCCAGGACCACTGAATATTTCCCCACTCCTAGCTCTATTGCTCCTCCTCTTGTTACTGTTGCCGCTTCTGCACAAACAGACACATCCGTCGGCTTAAGCTCGCTAGCCTTCTCCCTAAATCCCCTGTTGTTTCCCACTCCCCTTAGAAGCTCATCCCAAGTATCCCCTGGTCGAGCTCCTTCTCCTCCCAGTTCTCCTCCACATAATATTCCTATGGCAGGAGCAAATACCCCAATGAACAAAATGGAGGCCATCATAGCCGCTAGGTATGCTCCCCTTGTGTTACCTCAGCCTCTCAATGCCCTCCCAACAGATGGTTACCTCAAACAGCTGCCCAAGTTTACAGGCGAGGGGGACATAACTGAAGAAGAACACCTAGAAGCCTTTTATCGTTTCACTGATGATAATCTCCTCATGCATGCAGACGTATGGATGAGGATTTTTGTCCATAGCCTTCAAGGTGAGGCTAGAAAGTGGTTCAAGGCCCTACCTCCTGGATCTATTGATGGGATCGAAGCTTTAGATAATGCCTTTTTGAGACAATGGGGAGATAAAAAAGACTTCATGTATTACATGATAGAGTTTGGGTCTTTGAAGAGAAAGGAAGGAGAGTCTGTCTCCGACTTCTCCAAGAGATTTAATAAAATGTACAACAAAATCCCTGCTGAGATAAAACCCTTCGAAGCTTATACAAAGATCACTTATGCTAGCGCCTTTGATCCTGATTTCTGCCTCCTGTTGAGGGAAAGAAGAGCCACTACTCTGGCCCATATGCAAGATGCAGCTGTGGAGGTGGAATCTAATATATTGGCTGATGACCGACTCAGGAACACTGTTGGTAGAAACATATCCAGGCAGAGGCCTGAAGCTTCCTCATCCAGCTCCTCTCCCCTGCCCCTTCAGACAAATGAGACAACTAGAATACTAAAGTCACTTTCTGCTAGAATGGAAAGGTGGGAGTTAGAAGGGAAGCCCATGTATAGAAATCTCCAGAATGCTGATGGTAGAGGTTTCAGAAGACCTGATAACAATGGACCACAGGCCTTCCCAAGGGAACAAAGGGAAAAATATAGAGAAGATCAAAGGATTCAAACCCCTATCCAAAATAACTTGGTTACTCATGAGGGAGGGGAGGAGATAGACGAGTTCGACCCCGAAATTAATTGTGTTAAAGAAGCTCCTCCTTTTCCCCATTTGACTTAGTCTGCATATGAAAAATCCCTGATGAGCATCCAAATTCATGAGTTAGGTAGGGGAGAAAAGGCTGGGTACACCTCTAACAGATACAATCTTAGGTCAAGAAAGAAAGAAGGAGACTTTGACAGCCAAGACCAACCTCTCATAGCAGAAAGGTCTACTAAAGCTGCATAAACCACTACTAAAGAAAAGAAAGCTCAGAATGCTTCACTAGTAGTCAAAGAACCTGTCTCTGAGGTAAGAGAAGCTCCTAAGCCTATTTCCTCCAATTTTGAGCACCAGATTCAAAAGATTAGAATTCTTGTACCCCTGTCTGAACTAGTTAAAAATGAAGATTTTAAAAGGTCCCTCTCCAAGATGCTACAGTCTGAGCTCCTGATCTGAAAATAGAAGGCTGACTTGTTATGCTATGCAAGCACCCTCTACTTCAATAAAATAAACCTTACAGGACCTTGCTTCATGTGTTAAAATATGCAAGATGGTTTATGTGTTAAGTTCTTGCTTCTTCTTGTCAATGTTCATGTGTGAGAAAAGGTTCTTTTAAAAGATTAAATATGTGCTACAAACAAATACACATCAACATAAATTGCAGAAAATAACACATCAAACTCACAACAATACCAAGATGATAAAGGAGTTCACCCCTCTCTGGGCTACATCTCCCTGAGCCTCCTTCAATGGACTAGGCTCTTTGGGATTAGTTTTTTAAATGTTATTTTACAAGCTTCTTCTCAACTCCAATGGATTTACAGACTGTACCATTAGGTTCAGAATACATAAAAACCCCAAAAATGACTATTAGAACTCTGAAATTGGATCTTGTCTCATCCGGTCATGACCTCTTCTACATGTGGCCTCCAAGCTTCCCTGAGCTTCTTTGTGGAAAAAACACCTGTAAAAGTCCTCTAATGGATCTGAAACCTATCCCAAAATGTTCAGAGCATAATAATTAGTCAAAAATGACTATTCAGTCTCAGAAAATAGACATGTGCTCATCTGAGCAATGCCTCAAACAATGAGGGCTTCAAGCTCCCTGGAGCTTCCTCAAGCTTCAATGGTTAAAAACCTGCAAAAGAAGTCTTCAAATGCCTGTAAAAATAGCACCAATGGACTCAGAATATCCAAAAACCCCTAGCTGGGCTTTTTCGACACCTCATTTGGCCAAAATCTCAAGAAGTTAGGCCTCCTGCCATTTTTCCCCTTCAAGCTGCTGTCTCTGGTTCGCCATTTCGCACCTGTGTGTGAATGAACCTAGCCTCTGGGCGTTTCCCGTGCCTAAACCTAGCACACGCGCGCCTTTTGAAATTGGTTCCAAAATGTCACACCGTTAGCGGAATTAAAGCCCCCGAGGACGGAGGTGTTGGGCGCATGGGGCCATGTGGCCACATTCCCCACGCACCAAAAGGACTAAGTTGCCACTGTTTAATATTGAAGTGACAAGTGGCGGGTACGTGTTTGAACCAAAACCAAAACCCAATTTAAATCCGCGTGCATATACTCCATGTATAAAGTGGTCACATGCCACATAATAGAACCGTGGCTTACCCCAACAAAAATCCCGCGCTCCGTTTTGTATGCCTTTCGGTCACATGGTTCTTGTAATATAACCATGGGCCAACATTTGGTAACCCCCATGCGCGCGCCATTTCATAACAGGTATGGTCACATGTAAACCACCATACAACCGTGGGTGAACCATCCAAAACGCGCGCCATTTGATAAAAGGATTGGTCATATGTTTTCGCATAGAACCGGGGTCTAAACATTTTAAACAATCCCCGCGCGCCAAATAATATATGTGGTTATATGTGTTGGCAATAGAACCAGGGGCCGGGGCTAGCCCCGACCCGACCCCCCGCCGTTTACAACAATATGTGAATTTAAATAACATAATTCCCACATACATATTAAGAACCAATGGGCGGTATAATGGCTAGCGGAGGTTTGTGAAGGCGTTGCATAGTGGGAAGGTCCGGGGGTCGAACCCTGCGGTCTCCATAAAGTTTTAATAAGCGAACCAAACACCAACAACCAATAAAGGGGTGCCACGTGGCAGCCCTTGATTGGGCCACGTGGCACCCTACCATTCGCTTAAAATGTTGCCACGTGTCACAGTGTGATTCGTTCAAACCTGCCATCCAGAATTTTCCACGTCACTAGGTGCCATGTCACCATGCGATCACCACGTCAGCACTGTATGGTCATCGTACGGACTGTACGGACAGGTACAGTCAGCATAAAAATTTTTACTTGTTTCCCTTGGTGAACAGATCGCGATAACTCTTCCATACGGACTCCGTTTGAGAAAGTAAATATACCACCGGAATCAGGAAGACGAGACGGACGCAATGGCACCATTTTCATCACATTCAGAGCACTTTGAAATTTGAGCAAATTTTTGACCCCTGGTCTAGATTTTGATCACACCTTCCCACTGAAAGGATTTTGGACCCACAAAAGCTTATGATTATCTATCTGAGCTTCAATACTCTTCTCCTTTCAAGTTCTATCAACTGATTCTACTTGAAAAGTCTTTTCGACAATCACCTGGATACTTTGACATGCCTTGCACTGCAACTAGCTATGTNGGAAGACTGCCAACCTTCCCACTGAGAATCAAGTCCCTCTTGTGAACTCTTTGACGTCAACAATCCGCTCTCCAATGGCTGCAAAAACTTTCCTGCGACATCTTGTCACAAGCCAAGAAAACCATCAATCTTGAAAACAAATTGACACGAGACTGAAAATGATGACAGCAAAGTCTTTTTACTCTTCAAGCAACTGTTGCATCTTGTGCTTCATCAAAGCACATGGTGTTTTTCTCTATCTCCTGTACTCAAAATTGACTTACAAGCCAACAAACACCATCGACTAAACATAAGTCGAAATCATGATCGACACCACATAGTCGTCAAGATAATATCGACACAAGTCGAGACTCATGTGAAACGTATCAACCTTCCACAATGACAAGTCGAAATCATGATAAACAATCAGGCTACAATCATGAGTCATTCATGATGAACTATCATCAAATTCATTGTTTATGCACTTCACCAAACCAAATGCATGTGCATAGCTCTTCAACTCTCCTTCCAGTGTAAACATAAGTACATAAACCCGAAACATGTGGGTACTAAAGAGCTGAATATGAAAAATGTATATGGCTGTAACAAACGAGCAACATACCCCTCTTTTACATGTTCTTGACGAGGTGGTATAACACAAGTATGCATTCAAAAATAAATGCATTCACATGCAACTTGTATCTTACAAGTTATGATAACTGCTGCAACTTGTCAAACTTCAACAAAAATGGAATAGATAAGGCTGAAATGTGCATCTATAATAGAAAAAATGCAAGCCTTACTTACTCAAGAAATCTAACCATTTCTTACCAAGCCAACTCAGTGGCGAATTCTTCTGCTGAAAATCGTCTTCTTGTGAATCATCCTGACTCACATCGATGATGGAATCTCCTCTTCCATTCTCGCCAATCTTTTTATCCAACTCTTCTTGTGCTGTGGATGAGAGGTTGGATGCAATGTCCAACATTGGTCAATGAGATGACCCCTCTTCTGACAATGAGTGCAAATCTTTTG